>JAQIWG010000241.1:0-39506 GCA_034695025.1 Chamaedrilus cognettii
TAAGAGTTTCGCAGGGACTCTTTTACCGCCCCAGGACGTCGGAAGTGGATGAGGAGGTAAGAGGAAGGACAGGATTTTGAGGTTAAATAGTTATTTGATCCAGTGCAACGTCTTTATTTAAAATTAATAATAGTTTTGGTACAGTGCAACGTTTTTATTACAAAATGCATCACTTTTAATCACATGTTAACAAAGCATCAGAGGAAAATATTAAAGCGTGCTATCACTCGTTATGTAAAGAATGGGCATTTGATGAAGTTGGGCTTAGAATTGGAAACTCATCCCAATAGCCTACTATCAAAATCGTATAACTACCCTAAAGATTGCCTAACATAATTGTCAAACTGAGAGCTAATTCAATACAACAACATTCATTAGATAATTAATAATTCATCAATTATTAGATACGAACGCTAAATAAACTTTCACCTAGCACTCATAACCATACAGCTAAATAAAACATAGCATAGACTATTTATTATTATCAATTATATATCCTTTATAAAAATTTGTTACAAGCTGACTTATTAGGCAATGTGTCACATGTTGGCACGCAACGTGGTCGACACATGAGCGAAAAAGAAGGGCTAGCAACATAAACTAGCACTATACAAAAATTCTTCACTGGTTGCAAGCCAATACACCTTGCTGTCCTTGGCTTAGTCAGGCAAAGAAATGCGCACCACCTTTCAGAAGTTCGACAGAACAGAAAAGTTGTCCGGCAGCAGCACTCACCCCATTTTGTGGAAATCCAAAAGCCAAAGAAAGATGGCGGAAAAAAAGGTCGCTTACTTCCGGCGCATTACTCACAAAGCAGTGCGCTGTTGTGAATTATTTTGTTGATTTTTTTATGAGCAAGAATGCATTAATTTGCATTTTTTATTTTAATGAGTAAGAATAGATTATTATTTTTAGTCCAAATTTGCTGAAATTAATTGATTTTAAAGCATTTTTGGCATTCAATATTATTGTATAGTTTCTGGCTCAACGCAAAATGAAATCACTACTATTACGATAAACGGACTTCCGTTAAGCTTTTTTTCTGGCGTCCAGACGCCAAGACTCAGATGTTTGTTATGACGAGGCCTATGTTGCCGCAATAAGTTACACTGATACTAAAATACGCCTGGGCTTATATTATTATTACTTTATAAGTGACTTCCAAATCACAACCCGTCATAATAAGCTGCTACAATGATTGTAAAAAACGAGGTAAACATAAATTTTATTCAAAAAGAAAAAATACAACACTAACTTTGGCACGTGATCATCATTAATTACAGCTAGGATAATATTATTCTACAGGCAGTACCCACAACTTCACCTGAAAACAATAGATTTAGACCAGCTGCAGCAGGGCAGGGCTGCAGCAGACAGGGCTTCATAATAAACTGCGCTACAAGCATCAATAACATTAAATGTTCTAAAAATCGAAATAACTCACTCGATTAGCATTTCGACCATTTTCTGAAAAACAAACACTGATGAAATGATCACATTTTGATTCGCAGCTCGAAACCAAGCCATTAAAGCATGATTGAAGAGTCGAGTAGAGTTGCGGACCCTAGACGTCATCGGACGCCGAAACAGACTCCAAACTCATTATTAATATTATTATTATCAAGAAGCATGAAGCAGCAGCTGTGAACACGAATGAAGCAAAGCAGGCAAGCTATGAACAGACTAGACAAATAACGAGTGGCAACGATCGAAGCACATCTAGGTTACACACAGCGCTTGAAACAAACAATCCTAGTAACACGAATAGAAACAGTGAAGGAACGAATATTTTGTACAGCGGGTTGCATCAGTTATCGCGTAGACCAATAACAAAATTAAGAATTTAAATTTCAGAAATTAGCATCGTAAACGAAAGATTGGTGAAAGCTATTTTTGTAAATGTGATCAGAGGCTATCAAGTCAGTTTGTTATTTAAAGCTACATCGTACATGCCATAAATGACGTGAACTTGTGAAACAACGCACTTAACAAATTTATTGAGCCTCAGCAGAAAAACACAATGCAAAGATAGGACGCAGTAATGCTTATGGATTTAATGCGCGTTATTTAAATTAAATCTGTAGATTAAAAAGGCGCATGTTCATGTAAGTCCACTGCCTCAAAATTTATTGTAATTACAAAGTCATTTGAGTTTGCGAACATAACAAATTGAGAATTGAAATTCTGAACAAGTCTATATGTAAGAGCCAAACAAACATTCTTTTTCTGCTAACATTATTTCTTAGAGATGCAAATAACAAAAGTGCATTCAAACCATCCGATTATTATTAAAGTGAGTGTTAGTTTTGATATGTCATTCATAATACTAAATTGATACTTGGCAGCTTCTGATAAACTTCTAAAATGTTTGCTGAAAATAATGGTATAAGTCCTCACGTTTGAAAGTTAAATTAAGATTTAGAAACACTGAAATCAATTTTGGTAATGTCGGCATTCGTCAAAAACATACAATAAGCAAATGCTTGAATAATAATTCAAAATTGTGGCAAAAAAACTAATCACTGAATCTTCCATCATTGGGATTACAAGTTATGCAAAAATAATCACGCGATGGGCCTTCAAGCGCACTTACACGTTCACTAGCAATAAAACTGTGACTTAACAAAGAGCTAAATAAACTAAAAACTAGTTCCCCACTACGTCAATCTCTTTTAGAAGAGATCCTGTACAACCGTTCTACAATGAGCATTAACAGAAAACGTGACTAGCATATTCACAGATAAAACACCAATCTAATCTGGATGCCCTTAACATGTATACGCGTCTTGTACAGCAAAGCACGCGTTATTTGAAACCACAAAGCGTAGTAGTCATAAAACGTGATGGACTAAAATAGATGCAACAGTCAATATTCAATCTAGTGAACAGCCCCGTAACGCTACATGTTATTACACCGATGACTACTGAACATGCAAATAACTAGAATATTGTAATTCGTTCAAGATATAACTATACAGTGACAGTACTTAGCAAAACTAGCACAAGGCGACACAGACACACATTTGCATAACACTTACATAAAGGCATAGTCTAGGGCATAATTAGTCTTAGAACCTAAACCTAGTTAGAACAAAATAGAAAGCTTGAATTCAACGGACAGAGGTTTCACAAAATGGTACACTGCGAAGTATTTTGTTCTTCAATATATTCAAGAAATGAACAACAGAGAAGCAAATAACATCAGCTGATGACACTGTTTCTTCAATTCTTGCACATGCTATTGAACGTTGACTAAAACTTCTTAAATGCTGCGTTAACGACATTGTGTTCCACATTACTGTGCATTGTGTTGATGTAAAATATGTCGAAGTGCATAATTACCGCGCATCTAACTTTATGCATGATGCCTACCAGTACTACTAACAGTACATTGTCATGGCCGACGATTCACCAACTCACCAACAGTACCATATATAATTACTATATTATCCACAAGTGTAAGCACTGGCTATTTAAACACTGAGATGACATATCTAATTAATATCTTAAACCTTCTTAACATCTCTTAATAAGTTAGATCGCATTTTGCACAGCTTATACAAAACTGTTCACGCAGAAAACTTTTACTGACCTTCGTTTCAAATCCATTCAGACTTTCAACCATTTACTTTTACTTACTAGCTCAATGCATTTGTTGGCTGGTGAATAAAAGCTCACAATTCAACAAAAATTAAGATAAATCCACACATAGTAGATATTAACCAATTGCATCATGTTGTTCCAATAAGCGAAAGAAGAAACGCGCTTTGAGACAGACACAAGTAGAGAATTCAAAACTGACTCTAACTCGGACAAAACGTACAATTCTGGCAGATAGAATGAACCGCAAACGTCTTCAGAAAATCGACGAAAAAGCGATTTCTTTGCGTTGATTGTTCGCTTCATCACTGTATGACAACCTACAACCTTTCCTTTCCAAGAGATCCAATTAGATTTCTTTCTAAGGTGCGTATTCATCAAGCAGAATGTTCTGATATTTCTCAATAGTTTTACTGCAGTCTCCAGGATTTGATCACTGACGCTATAGCATTATTGTCTGACGCCCAGACCACACGGCCAAACTGCCAGAGACCCGATACCTGATGCAGTCTCCTCAAACGCAGATGATATTACATGCCGTATCATCGCACAGTGATAAACATAAAGCAAACACCTGCAGTTTGACTCGATCAGCAGTTTCATACAGTATAGTTCACTCTTTGCGTTCTAAGACAGAACACATATATTCACATCCAGGATTACTCAAATTGTTATAAATGCATTTGATATCACTCAATTCGTTGTACTACAAACACTGACAGCCATGTCAGATGTCCCTAGCAGTGAACACAAAAAGATATCGACCCATGCAAAGAGCACACATTCTCGCTGCATCACCATCACATGGCAGATCCACGACGCACAGTGAACTGTGGAGCAAGGGAAGCACCGGGTGGAAGTGGAAGTTGAACATCAAGCGACAGTCGCAACTCAGACCAGGTTCGGTCGTTCTCTGTCTAGGTATGGTCGACTTTAGAACGAGTCGTCTCTAGAGAAGACATTGTGGCTTTAGGCAGACACGAGCTTCATCTCTGTGGGGTCGCCGTTGATATTACTGATGCCAGAGAATCGGGCTTCCCTGCAGGCCAACGACAGACGTCACGGTATGAATACAGTGGTGTAAGATATATGATATTTTACTAGGTAACGCCATGTACAGCAATAAACAAACTGATTGGATTGTATTTAAAGCTGAATGGCTTAAAAAAGAAAAACAATGCGAGTACGCGCTGTGCAATAAGTCAGTATTAGATGACAGCTACATATGCATTGTAACTAAGCGTTAGGCACAGAGGACACTGTGGTAGACAGTTATCCACCAGAAACCTGAGGATATTATACCGTTAAAGGACCAGATACTTGTGCGGAAATAAATACAGTTATCAGACAGATAACTGTGGATACTGTACAGTTATCGGGCAAGATACCTGTGCAGCCTGCGCTTGTAGTAGGTGACCACGCAGCCGATGACGATGATTGAGACGATGACACAGACTGCGAGCAAAATGACTAGGACGATGAGCGCAGTCGTCGACATCGGCTGACCCTGACACACGGGCAGCTGCTCCGCCGTCGCGTTGGACCCTGCACCGACAACCGAGCCCACACTAACGCCCATCCATATTGTACAAAAAGGGCCAACATATCAGTGAATGTCAAATTTGAGAACATATGATATAATTTCGACCTGCCTATCTCAGAGAACATCATACACAATCCACATCATGGAATATTAATTTTGAATAGATTGACTAATTAGACTTTTTTGGATTTTTTTATTGATCGCAAATTGAATGCCAATGAACAATTTTGGAGCGGAAGCAGAAACACAGCTCTGTCCGCGCGACGCACGCATTGTTGCGTCGTGCATCGTTCTATATGTTCCGTCATTTGCTGGACAACGACAAGCAACAAAAATCTCGCCTCCCGCTCGCTACGCACTAACTGTCAACAAGCTGCCTTGTGAATATTGCAACGGTCAGACTAGTAACTATAGAATTCGAGAGCGTTCCGGATGACGCATCCAACTCCACATTAATCTATAAAAACTACGAATATGAAGACGTTCGGGTGAAACTGCCCGTACGCAGCACGGTGATGTTGGTGGTGCAGGACAGCTCGAACGCCGGTCGACGGCTGGACGCGGTGCACCGATACACCCCGGCGCTGCTGGGGTACCACGCAACGAAGCTCAGCGCTCTGCCCACGCGCGACTCCGTGTCCGCCGTCATGCTAGACACGAGGGCGGCGTCGTGCGACCACTCGACGCGCCAGTCGGGCGCCGGGCCGTTGTAGGGCAGGCAGCAGAGCAGGCTCGCCGTCTGACCCGAGTCAAGGACCGCGTCGTCGGCGTCGCAGGATATCGAACCTGGACGAAAAGTACCGTCGCTATTGATTGATGACCATAATAAAAAATTGTAGCGATTAATATTAATTTAATTATCATCAATGTGATAATATACTTGTCAATATAAATCTAAATGTTACATATTATAGTTATATAAAATTAGCAATTAACTTACCACAAAATATCATATAAAGAAGTCATACGGCTATATAAGTCAGACTGTACATACAGCATCTTAGCTGAAATTGAACTAAATTTTAAAGAATCTTAGTTAAATTGAACTTCTAACGACAAAGGATAAAAAAAATCTGCAAAGCCTTTTGCCACAAAGGAACAAATTAAGATAGCTGTCCCGAAAAAATCTTTGCATGATTTTTGCAATTGGCAGACTAAGCCATGGGTACACATATTGGGTGCCGTTCCCCCCCCACCTGTGACGGTAAGCTCGGCGGACATATTCTGCAGCCCGGTCACCCCGCACACATACGTCCCCCCGTCACCCAGCGTCGCGCGCCTCAAGTACAAACTATACACCCCCCGCACCTCAAACTTCCCTGCGTCATAATCCCCCCCCGCCCCCGACGCCCCCCCGCTCCATGGCGGCGACAGAAATATTCGCTGGAAGGGGGATGAGGGAGGCGCTGTTCGCCGCCACCAGGTAACGGTGTCCCCCGGAGAGAGACCGCCCACCGCGCAGTCAAGCTGGACGCCATCGCCGGCGGTGACGACCGCGTCCTTGGGGGCGGACACCATGCGCGTCTCACCCGGCTGGAACTCTGCATAGGCGCAGGAAGCACATCAGAATGGGCGACCAACAATGCAGTATGTGTACATAAACTGCCTCACAGTTCAGCTTTATATTTCTACAACACATTTGATGTTTATTTATATCCATGGTTAGATCTGATAATAGATTTGATTCAAAGAATAAAATTATAAGAAGATGTCAATATCTAAGTTAAAATAAAACAATATCCTTATCATCGTCATGTGATTACCACTGGCAGCTCATAATAACAATTTGACCAATTTAATCCGCATATCCTTATTTTTTATCTCTTACCTCTCGTCCACTGCCGATGGCCTAAGACAAAGGTGCCAGAGGACCACTAATCAGTGTGCATATACTCATAATCATCCCAACGCTACATAAACCAAAAATTAAAACTTACTAGTAACCAGCTGCCAGTACAATGTATAGTTCACTAACACTTAGCAATGACAAAAAACTATTTGCCGCCCTTTCTTCCTACAATACTTCCGTTAACCGTTCCTGTTGCGTCCTCACGTACCGGTGACAGTGATGATCCCGTCCGCGCTTCCAAACTCGTTCTGCACCACACACCGGTAGTCCCCGTAGTCCGCCCCCCCGGGCTCTCTCACCCCCAGCCCGAGCATGTAGCGAGGACCCGCGCCAACGGGCCAGACGTGCGTCCAGTACTTGGTGCCGTTGGGGAGCTCTGCGCCCCCGGCGTTCCCGGGGGACCCCCCCCGCATCCAGTATAGGCGCGTGACGGGATACGCAAGCACGGCGCACGTGAGCAGGGTTTCGGCGCTCGACCGCAGCGCGACTTCACGATACGGGACGACGACCTCCGGCACAACTGCGCACGCGTGGCACAGTTAATGATTATATTGTATAATATATATCAAAATTATACGATACATCATATTGTAACCGAATTAACGTGGTAGGCTTTCCGCACCAGCACATAAGTTCTGTACACATCCGCTCATCGATTTTATGATGTTGTTTTGTGCTACTGTGCCTTCGATGACGAGCGAAAACAGACATAAAAAAAAGTTTTATCGGTATAATTAATTTTTAATTAGCATCTTATTATCGCGAGTCTATTTACTAATACAGAGACAGGGCCCCATAACAATTAATACCGGCTCCACAGAACTATCATCGCAGCCATTAACGTGTGTACTCCAGCCAGAGATCCTCACACGTGACGTTGACGGTGATGTAGGCGGGGTACGGGGGGCGAATGTTGTTGTCTGCGAGACACTCGTACACCCCCGCGTCGTGTCTGCTCACCGACGCTACTCTGAACGTTACACCCGCATACTTCAAATCTGCACAGAGACACAGCATGACCAATAGATAGCCTCATCCGTATACTTCAATGCGCATACAGCGTCAGATGGAAGACACCGGATGGCATGTAACAATAACGGCTTGTTTGGATACAAATGAATAGAGAATAACATACATCGCTTCCTTCAGTACAGTAGTTGGTTTTAATGACATAAAATTAGCACTTTACCTTCTACATAACATAGAAGCTGATTCGTTGATTGACAGCGTTAGATTGACAATACGGTAACACAGACTAGTGTTAGGACACAGAGAGCTGTTTATGCCAGTGTCATGAATCTTGCTTCAGACCATCATTTTTCACAGCCCAGTATTTCAAAATATAATGCAGCATTCAAGTGCTTTCAAAGGTTAGTATCATAAACAAAGAATTTAAGATGAACAATATCATTTCAAGTCTTTTAGTTGACAAATTGTGGCTCTAAGTTGATGGCTACGTTGTTTATACCGATCATTAATACACGGATTGAAGGAGCCTACTGAGGCCTGGACGATTCACCTCAAAGACAAATAATACCTTTGCCTAGTTTTGTTAGGGCCACCAACACGCAATCGGTACCGGAGGGTTCTGGGTTCAATAATCAAAGCTAGGATAGAGTGAATCATGTCTGAGGCCAACAGACATCATCATTTATTGCACCGACTATGGTAGTAACATTCGCAATAGAATACAAAATCAATAAAAATATAACACAGATTCTCTGTCTCAAGTGTGCTGCCGCGACCGATATAGGGGGCAATAAATATTGTTATAAAAGGTGCAAGCTGGTGTGGGGTGTGGCGTACCGACGCGCTCGCCGGTGTAGGTGTGATGGAACCAGCGGACGACGGGCACGGGCACGCCGCTGAACGCACAGCTCAGCACCATCGCACCGCCTGTGTTCAGTCTCTGGTCGGGCGACTTGGACACAAACCCTGGCGCCTCTACAACACACACACACTCGCGCGTTTAAACCATGGCGCCTCTGCAACGCACACACACTCGCACGTTTAAACCATGGCGCCTCTACAACACACACACACTCGCGCGTTTAAAACATGGCGTCTCCACGCGACACACACACACTCAGGCGTTTAAACCATGGCGCCTCCACAAGACACACACACACTTGCACGTTTAAACCATGGCGCCTCTACAACACACACACCGCGTTTTGTGGCTGCACTCCTGCTTACGCAAGCCCTACATATCTGCACCCAATCATCCGGGTCTCTTCCCAAAACACGCCTCAGTCTGCTTCTTCTTAATATCTGGCACAGGTCTCTACAATATACCAAAATAAAGTGTCTAATATAATCAAATTAAATTCAATCATGAATATAATTAAATGCGACCAATTTGACTAAAAAAGATATCAGGATTTACAAACGATTGTTAGCGGAAAATTACAATAAAATTTGTATCAAAACTTGTAAGCGATACAACAGTAAAGTTCCGTGACACAATTATTCTGTCAAGACTGCAGGGCAGATCATGGAATAAATAACAAGGCTCCCATTTTTCGCTGAACACTTTTTCTCATCAGTTCATACTAGTACAGTGCAATTTGCGAAACATTATGCCATTCAACAAAAATGCTGTCATCCCTTGAAACGAACAAAAACACTCCCTGTATACAAGTCATCTATCACACACAAGCTGAAAGGGAGTGATTAATCGTTTTGTAAATCAAACATCCTGATCACCGTTGTGATGGAAAAGTCATTAGCTCCATCTACAAAGTTCTCATAGATTGAACACTACACTCCCCCATATATGAGAGACTAGAGCCGGGCCCTGAAAACGAGACCAATCTGCATAGGCCTACAATGTTATGTCTATCACTCAGCATTATGCCTATAGGTCACACACAGATTTGTAAAGAGGAAGCTCAGCATTGGCACCTAGGGAATGATTTGAAGCCAGAAGGCTATAGTCACTCGCTTCTCTTTACAAGAGCAGCGAGGCGAACTAGCTGGCTTAGTTGGACATGTTCAGCATGCAAAGTGCTGAATTAAGAACATGATAATTAAGTTTCAAGCTGAGTGAATACAGCTCATCAACAACCTTTAAACAACTCTTCGACAACAATCTTCAACATTTCTCACTGTTGGGTCGCCTGGATGACCACATAACGCATGCATGTACATACAATGTATAGGAGGAGGTATTCCTCTATTTCTCAAACTTGGCTGGAGTTCTGTTTTTGTTATTTTCCTTATAATTGATTGTTTCGTTCTGTGTTCATTCCTGCCTAGGAGGCGAATGAAGGAATTAATATAAAACTGTTCTAAGAGCACTGAAATGATCCGACCGACGACGCTGAGCTGGACAATGCGCTCCTGGGGGGGCACAACGGATATCTTGCAGGAGTAGTTGCCCTGGTCCGTCTGAGCGACCTGTTTCACCTGCACGCATGCGGCGCGAGCTTGACAATTTAAATAGAATGGGCTACTGCAGGGGAACAGCCAGATTTACCAAAAATCAAATTGCCAAAAATCAAATCGACCGATTTGCCAAAATGAAAGAAGGACAAGTTTTGCCTAAATGTATATGAAACACCTGCATATGAAACGCGACCATTAAATTAGGGTTAGGGCCCCGTTAGGGTTAGAAAGTTAGAGTTAGGGCCCCGTAAGGGTTAGAACCAGGTTGGGGTTAGGATTAGGCTACATTTATGGCTAGGTTTAGGATTAAGATTTGATTTAAACTTTTCGACAATTTGAACGCTAGCTGAATACAGCATTCGGAAATTCTGTCTTATTTTGTCAAAATGCCCAAAGTTTCGGCAATTCAGTTTTCGGCAAATCGCACCATACCCTACCGTAATGATGCAAATACTTAATTACCGCATAGATTTCAATTGTGGGTGAGAATCAGAGCATTTGGTGAAATCTTAAAAGTCATCGATATGAATGCTGCCCAATGTATAAATTTTTTTTTAAACTACTTCTTGAAGGGCTACAAATCAAAGAGCAATGCAATAAATTGGCCACAAAGAGATCAAAGCGAAAGAATATTGGAAATAATGACTTTTTGAGGAAATTTAAGCTCGAAAAAAAGACAAAAACATACCGGTAGAGAAAATTAAAGTTTCATTAATCAGTCTATCACAGTACATTATCGTCACGTCATTACCGCAACGTAATTACTGCAGTTACCGATAGAACATCATTATCGTTCATACACTACCTGGAGGTCCCAGGTGCCGGGGTAGGTGAAGGTCATCTCAAACTTATTCCTGTCAAACACCTCGTACCTGGTGGAGATGTGGACCATGTCGCGGTCGTACCACTGCACGAACAGCTGGCAGCGACAACAACATAACTGTCAATACTGCTTTATACTGCTGAGCGGCACGGCGGGGAGTAGATGGATAAACCTGGATATTTATCACTCTCCCATTATGAAATATATAGTGTCAATAAACACAAATACTTTAGCAAGATAGAAGGAGGTCAGAACTAAGAGATAGAAATAATCTTACTCATGATAGGTGATGCTTTATATTGTCCAAGCATCATGTAGAAACTAAACTGATCGATAAAAATGGTCAAACGAACACACCAATATAAGGCATGATTCTAACACTTAGAAAATAAACTTCAGACTTTTCAAGATTTAGTGAACTGCAGATGAATACCATAGCTGTCAAGGATATCTCCCATGTACGCCTTAAATACACCATCAAGTCGGGGAGCACGGAATAGACTTGCAGCTCAGAGCTCCCGTCGTAAAAGGGGGAGCGGTTCAGTGGCGGCCCTCTTACATAGAACCGGACTGTAATAGACGTTACTACACACGGTCCTAAAACTTGCTAAACATCCTAAACTGTAGGACTTAAGTTGTGCCACAAAGTGGATGAAAAACACACAAATATCATTATTCTTAAATCAAACTAAACGGCATAATAGTGGATATAGTTTCAACTAAATGAAAACATAAACCTTACTCAAAAAACGTGTCGTAAAAAGCGTGCAAATATTGTAGCCTGGTGCCTACCTCAGGGTCTCTGATATCTATGGCGCAGGGCAGGACGGCAGTTTTTCCTCGCACACCGGACACAATTGTGAAATCTGCAACTGAAGCTGCAACAAAATCAAATCCATGGATCACAAATGAGTAAGCTTCTTTAAAGAAATAACAGAGGTGCTTTACTGGTAGTCGACTAGAGCTGCTTCTTATTGCAAAAGTTCTTAATGCTCATATAGAGCCACTCAAACCTATTGGTAGTTGTTGAACATTGTTGTTACTGACCCTCTTCAGGCTTCAGTATAACATGTAGGGTCCAGTACCTTAATGACTGTTTGGGTGAGTCAGCTGAATGGATCATGTACCGGCTCCAGGACTTGCAGACTTTACTGGACTGATCTTTGGCTGTGTATCAGCTCGGCGCTTTCTGTGGCTGAATTTGAATGAATGAATGAATGAATGAATGAATGAATGAATACATTTTTATTTCCCTGCCCAATAATGACAACAAAACAAAAATGTCACACACTTTAAAATAACATTGTAACTCGAGAGCCTAATTGTACTGTAGTAAGGTAACGAAAAATAGATTGCTATTTTCGGCGTTTAATACGTTTTGTCTCCTTTTTCTTAATTTTTTACATTCATCATTGATCATTGTCATGCAAAAACGGACATTTCGACGCCTATATATAGCACAAAATTTAGACACATCGATGTGGGATATAGACAGTTAAAAAATAAAATGGACGATTCTAAAATTTCCATTTTCATTAGCTATTTGAATATTTTCATTATAGACAAGAGCATGTTGCATAAACATGTTTCTTTGAAAAGAGTCCAGCTTCCAAGGCTCCAAGCCAATATAAGCCAACTTGTAAAGCAACTTAAGATACAAATTATATGAAAGTAATTTAAGCAGCTCCTGGTGACCAAGAGAAAGCACAATTTGATATCCAGCCTCGTTGGAAAAGTCTCTGATAGAAACTTGTCAACAAACCGTTTGTAAGCGATTACTCAGAACGGAAGAGATGATATATCTGGTCTAGCTGTATTCTACTCTGAATGCATGCCCACACAGCAGTCCCATTCAATCATTATTTATTACCCTCACCGCATAGCTCAGCTTATGCAGCTACCATTCACACCGACACCGACAGAGCAAAACACCGATCTCTCTGAACGCTAGGCCTACAATACAATGTAGGACTGGCTACCTATTACAAAGTAGAATGAAATGTGGAAGCGGGGAGGGGATGAGACGATTGGCGGTATTGAATCCACTAGCTGGCTGCCACACAGTACGACTAGCAGTCTATTACCAATATCATCAGTTTTGGTCATTAACATAGGTCTACTGATATAATTTAAATGAAATTATACCAAAGCCACTAATAGTTTCCTCGTAATAGTGAGACAGCCACATAGCTAGAACACCAACAAAGCACAGCCTACCAAATGCAGAAGATTAATTAAGTCCAACTCAAAGAATAGACAGATTTGTCACACCTTAGCTATATTTAAAACTATGTGCCGGGTAAGCAAATATGCTTGAGGACCATAGCCACAATATTGTCATCCTCATTTAACACTCCAAAAACTTAACGATTTAAATAAAAAACATGGGACCTAAAAGCATAATTTGACTTTCTTGAATTATGACGAGGAAAGTAAAAATTAAAGCTAAGCTGAGCAATGCGAATTCAACCTTGAATAACACAGCAAAATTCTAAACAAAAAGAAAATGCTTCACCCAGGCAATAGTTGTAACTTTCCAACATTCCATATCTTGCTCTGAATCAATATTAAAGAATTTTTTTATTATTAATTAATAAATATTAATTAAGCCTACGGATAGTTGACAACTCGGATCAATATTACTTAAAACCTTATTTCTCACACGTTTGCCGGTGTGCACGCATTACACAATCGACGTACTGTAACGCTAGGATCGATATTAATTAAAAACTTTCTGCCTCGCAGTCATGTTCCAATAACACAACCACACCAAGGTTAATCTAGATATCGGACTGGATCGGCATAAAAAATTAACCAGACTGTAAATGAACCAATCCGAACTGCCACATCATTACAAAACGTTTGGCCATCAATTACCTAGGCATGTGAAATCAGGATGCTAACCTGTCATAGTCTACTAGGATTTAATTAGCTAACCAATGGCCTATAGTGTATTTATACCTAACTCATATAAAGATTGAGCGATTTGTACACAGATACACAAATGTATTATATACTGTCTAATACATAAATACGCCTGAATTTGTTTTGAATTACACCACGGATGTAAAGTGAATGAGAAAGCATTCATGAACCATGTATGTATGGTTCTATGATCTAGGTTTTAAAAGCAACCTTTGACAACTAAATTGCACACAGACAGACTCGTATTAAAGCCATTTGATAGTTTTAATCACTCCTAGAGCCACATAATGTTACAATCAAACTCTACAAACAGTTACAATGTCTAGCAGAATTTATATGATAAAATGTAGATAAAGCTATAGGGCCTAACACATGCAGTCAAACCTTCATATCAAGAATAACAAAGTGATCACAGAGAAAGACTCCGCAAGAAATAATTAGGGCACAAATACTCATATACTTAACAGTATAAAACTTGCAACCTGTAAGATGTTTTTGAAAATTTGTAGCAAAGCTATCGTATTCAAAATTTAATGCAGATATCCTGAACATTTTGTATTAGCAACATCAACTAGGAAATTAAAGTGATATAAGAGTGATTTTCTGAACAACATAATGTTAGTATGTACATTATCAAAATCAATCTCTTTAAATTTATAAAATAAAGAAATGAGGAGCCTACAAAATAAAATAAAAGAGACGTATAAACTTCACCCCATAAAGCATATCATAACAACAGATCAGCTACGCGCTGCTAATATATTCACACGCTGTTAGAATTAAACTTTAGACTGGATACTAATAAATTCGTCGAGCCATTCAGGGTCTTGTATTAATGTATCAGCCCAACATACGCTAACCTGCGCATGAGAATAAGCTCAAGGCGATGCCGCAGACGAGGGTTGCGCTCCTCAGCGCACAATTTGGCACATCCATCGCGTTCCCTGCAGACTGAAGCACTGCTTCAAACACGCCACTGGCGCTCTTCTTTACTACCGCCGGACTCAAATCCAATGTGTTACCATGCAGCGCACAAATGCAATGACTTGTATTATACGGATAGATTGCTGCAATATATCACTAATTGGCAGTCTTAATTAAGGTACGACTATACCCTACCGGGCCATCTCCGATTTGCTCAAATTTTTTTATTAATAATCTTAATTAATAATTGGGCCCTTGGCATTGTGTCCCGGCCTCGGCTAGTCTTGCTTGACCGTGAATATGCGCTACCCTAGTAGTTACTAGTTAGGCATGGCATATTACATGCCCTGGTTCTATTTCGATGTATGCACTGTTTACCTTTTTCAAAATAATGAGCAGAATAGAAAAAGAGCTCTGTGATTATGTGCATTGAAATCTTTCGTCATATTTTTACTGTTGAGGTCGCCAAGTATCCCAAAAGGCAACGTGTCTGCGCGGCTCGGCGATGCGTGACCAAATTTTCATTGACGCGCTAACATTAAAAGACATGGACAACAGAAGCCATCTCGGAGAATTATTATCGTTAGAATTATTTTCGTTCACTCGCTGTGGAGAACTTCAAAGTATGTGTATGACCAAAATGTGCACGTGAGGGTAGACCACCTCTTCGACGACTGGAGATAAAAACAGGGACATCATGGGTGAAGTGCAATGCACGTCAAAATAATATAGAAACGCATACATGTAGACGTTTTTAAATCTTGATAATCGTTTGATTTGCATCGCATTTTGCCCCCCCCCCCCCCAAAAATTAAGGTGGGGTTATTTTGTCCACGCGCACTGCAAATAATCAACCGTTAGGGCAATGCGTGCAGCATTGAAGTTGAAGTTGAAGTTCTAAAATTGATCTAGTCACGCCGATGAACCGACTCCTTGGTGAAACTTCCGTTTCCGGAAATTGACATTGTTAAATTTGGTCTGATTTTTTTTTTTCTACAAATACAATTTCGCCCTATTTTGATAGTTTTTCCCTGATTGTACGCATGACCGTCAATATTGAATTATAGATACAGACGATATAGTTTTGGTTTAGAAGAGGACGTGAATGCCGACGTGCTTTGCGTGTTTGTAATTAATGTGGCGCCAATTTGTAACTCGCCAGGCCCTTGGCCTAATCGTGGTCTGAGGGACTATTATAGCTACATAATATACTTTTGTTTATAGATCATATTTATAAATTAATTAATAGATTTTTTTTTTAATGTTCATGAGATTTGCATTGCGATAGTTGTTAACCTAAGGTCGAGCAACAGCGATGCCTCGCAAACGAGCGCCGACTGCCGCTGCAGCAGTTGGTTTGAAGAAGCGAAGCGTGAAGCAGCGGGAGGCAGAGTGGACGGGAGTGGAGGAGGAAGGGGAAGAGAGCGGGGAGGAATGGGAGAGAGAAAGGGCAGAGACAGCGGAGAATGAAGAGGTATGTAAATGATCTCTCTGAGACGATTTTCAATTGGAAGAAATATAAACCGTTACAAAATTTATTATATTAAATTAGGAAAATTTGATGTTTTACTCGTTTAATATTGGCTTAATTGTTCATCATTTTTGTGTTGCGTCGACATGAGTAACGTGCCGGTTCTCCTATGCGCAACACTGAGGGAAATTTTATTCCTCGATGCAGGCAACTATACGCAAAAAGTATTTTCCGTGAGATGCGGGTGTGATGATCGTACATGACTTTCTCGCGTCTAATTTCAGATGTTTGCGGTGAAGCCTGATCTGATCGACGCCGACGACATAAAAGAAGAATGCGATTCAGACGTGCCAACGACACTGATGGATTGCGAGGAGATTCCCTCCGATGACGCGGGAGGCGAGGCGAGCGAGCAGGAGGGCGAGCATGCAGACGAGGAGGCCGACGAAGGGGAGGCTGACTGGGAGGGTGTCGAGGGAGAGGGGGAGGAGGACCTGGGGGAGGCGCTGGAGGGGGGCCTGGACCATGAGGAGGACACAATGGTCAACTGTCCTGTGTGTGAGAAGCGCATGAAGTCAAACCGAGGCCTGCAGCGCCATCTGCTGCAACACTCGTTTATTCCGGTCAGCGGCTAGTGGACACTAGCTTGATGTTTTTTTGTTCTTTACATATAAACATGTGTGATATAGATAGGCGTACATAGCAATCAGATAGAAATTGAAATGCTAACTTGTGTAACAGATTTCCATATTGAAATTCCGTATTACCTTATACAGCAGATTTTCTATGAGTACTAATAATGATAATTGATTTGAAGGACCAAATTGCTTTGCATTTGAAATTGCGTTTTATCATTCATTGCTTTTTATCAAGTAGTGAATTACCGTATTTCAGATTGTGCATGTGGTTCATTGCTTAGTGACATTGTGTAACTAGGATGTGCCATGATTATAGGTGACAAAGTTCATCTGCTCGATATGCACGAAGCACTTTGCGTCCAAGACGGGCCTTAAGCTGCACATCCAGCGACACATGACCGAGAAGCCTGAGCGCCTGCAGAAGAAGGCCGGCGCTGTGAGCAAGTCTTGGTTGCACCATAGAAATAACGTGCATTTTTACTGTGCATTTTTACTGTGCATTTGTGCATTTTTACAAAAATTTGTGAATCAATCATTGGATATAAGTAGTATTAGTATTTCAAAATATTAACTTTTGTCTCTGCGTTGTTTTATACTGATATATATCAAAATTAGCATATTTACTATAAAGAACAGCTCGCATATTTTATATGACTATTTTAGGCAGTACGCAATTGCAGTGGATAAATTGCTTTGCAGCAGACGCCGGCGAGTTTCAGCTGTCCGATCTGTGACAAAGTGCTGACGTCGAAGCTCGGTCTCAAGATCCATGTCACCAGACACGACTCTGCCAAGAACGAACAGATGGCCATTGAGGTTGGTATAATTGGTAAATACTTTGTAAACGTCGATGTAATTATCAAATACCTCGTTAAGGCTGGTGTTAATATAAAATACTTTATTGAGGTTGATGTAGTCATCATTTATTGAGGGTTCTATAGGCCCTTAATTTGTTAAATATTTCATGGAAGTTTATGCAATGTTTAACATAATCATTATTGTTTTATGATGTATAAAATCTTAAACGATTAAGATATTTTGAACCATTTTGGTAAATTTGACCTGCATGTTATCAACGAAGATAAAATGTCACTTGTGCGTTGAATTATTAATTTTAAACACTATCCTGAACTGCATGAATTTTTTATTATCTAGTTTACTACTTTCCACCGTATTATGTTTGCAGCAGGCATTCCCGCTGGTTATACAACAGGAGGGTACGCCAAAGCCCAACTGGCACCCCTCCTACAACAGCCCCTCGACGACCCTTGACCCCGGCGTCAACGACTTGTTGTCCAATCAGCTTTTTGACTGCCTGGTCTGCGCGACTAAGATGGAGTCGAAAGCGGCACTGACGGCCCACATGCGCCTGCACGCCAGCCAGCTCAAGTTCGAGTGTCTCGTCTGCGGCAAGAAGCTGTCGACAAAGGGCGGCCTCGCGGTCCACATGCACATCCACTCAGATGCCGAGAAGCCGTTTGAGTGTCCCATCTGCGCGAAGAGATTCCGCGCGAAGGGGAACATGTTGGAGCACTCGAGGATTCACTCAGGAGAGAGGAGCTTCGCATGCGCTCACTGCGAGAAAACATTCCGCCAGCGATCCAACCTGACTGTTCATCTCTTGTTGGCGCACGGGGAGCGATCGACGCGCCGGGGGGATCCATACATGGGAGACGATCCTTCCATGGGGGGTCAGCGGTTCCTCATGTGTCCAGTCTGCAGCAAGCAGCTGTCTTCCAAGCGCGGGCTCACCATTCACATGCAGCTGCATCTCGTCGACGTGTCCGACGAGGGGGAAATGGTCGCCATGGTGACGCCGCAGTGCTCGGGCGGTGAGGCGGCGTTTGAGTGCCTGCAGTGTGGCAAAATGCTGCGCACTAAGTCGAGCCTCGACAAACATACAGAGCTGCACACGACCGATGAGAAACCCGTCGCGTGCGATCAGTGCGACAAGCGCTTCCGTTCACTTCAGAATCTGATTGTGCACACGCGTATTCACACAGGAGAGCGACCGTTTGCATGCACGAGGTGTGACCGGAGGTTTGCACAGCGGTCAAACATGGTAGTGCACCTGCTGCTCGTGCACGGCGAGCGCACGATGCGCCAGCGCGGCGCCAGCAAGCTTCAGCTGCTGGACACGCGCGGGGGCGTCGTCGGCGAATTGGACGTTCGCATGCCACTGCTGCGAGCCTCACAGCCGCCGGGAGGTGGCGCTGGGGTGCGCAGGGGCCCGGACCAGACAGGTGAGGTTAAGACGCACCTGTGCAGCGTGTGTGCCAAGCAGTTCCGCACCGGCGCGCAGCTGACAGCCCACGAGCGCATTCACACTGGCGAGAGACCATTTGAGTGCCGCCAGTGTGGCGAGCAGTTTCTACGCGCGCTGGAGCTGCGGTCGCACGAGATGTGTCACGTGGGGATCACTCACCGGCGTCATTGTTGCCTCACGTGTGGAGCGGCGTTTGAGTACGCCTTTGCACTCAACGTTCACCTGTTGGTCCACACAGGGAATCGGCCACATGAGTGTTCGCACTGTGCCAAGTGTTTCTACGACCGCGTGGCGCTGTCGAACCACCGCGCGGCCCATCGGGGGCTCCCACCACGCCAGCGCTGCTGGATCTGTCGGCGGCGCTTTGCCAGCAAGATCGGCCTCGTCGAGCACATGTGTATACACACCGGCGACCGGCCCTACACGTGCGAGCAGTGCGACGTGAGCTTTGGCAGCCGGGGCTGTCTGCACACGCATCGCGCGCTGCATGGCACAGCGCTGCGCACACTCGCGTGTCAGCTCTGTGGTGCAAGGTTCAGCGACGAGAGCAGGCTACAGCTTCATGTCTGCGGCGGTGAGAAGCCTTTCGCATGCAAGCTGTGCAACGCAACGTTCAGTAAGCGCATCGACCTGATCTGTCACAGACGACGCGAGCACTTGATGCCGGCCGAGGCAGGGGCACATGAGAGCGGTGCAGAGGCGGCTGCTTACGAGGGGTATACTGTGTATGAGGCAGGGGAGGGGCAGGATGGTGAGTACGGGGATGTGCCGGAGGGGACGTTTATGTGTAGTCTGTGCAGCGCGCTGTTCCCCGACTACCAGCAGTTCCAGCTGCACGCCGAGCTGCACACCGGCACCACCATCATCCAGATGGTCTGAACTATCATCCAGATCATCTGAACCTTTATCCAGATGTCGTAAACCTTCATCCAGATGGTCTGCAGAAGATCTGGAGTTTGTTCAACAAAATGAGTGATGCAGTAATGAATGAAATTGCGATTTGCTCTGATTCTCAAGATGAGCAGAAGGATGAACCTGGAATTCTTGTTCAGTTTGATAGAAATTATCGGACGTTTCAGTGAACGCGATCTGATACGCGCACAGGTTGCTAATTAATGTATTGTGGCTAAATACTAGCATTTTGTGAAGAGAAGAGAACGTGTGAAAATGGTGATCGTTGTGAAAGAAAAGTTTTGTAGTATGACGTCATTATAAATATTGAACAATAATGGAACTTTTGGTTTAATTGGAGCTAGTGGTTATCTTCTTAGCAGCTGGGCTGTTGAGTAATTTTCTAGGCTAGAAACTAGCACCAATCAAGTGCTGCAGTTGAGTGGCTAATGGTTCTCGCATTACCAGCCTGACAAGCTTGTATTGTTCTGGGATGGCTTCTCTGTATTTATATATGCTATGCGGCAAACCGTTTCTGTAGATTTGTTGTTTGCTCTTATCTAGCGGGCTACTTAAGAAATTATCGTCCTCCACTATTTTGACCTGATTTAGCAACTGGCTTATTCCACATGGTAGGTAGCAAAGACTTTATGAAATGAATAATTTTCTTCTATTGCTGAGCATAAAATCAGCTATGCCAGTTTTCATTTTCGGTTTCAGATTGCAGCAGTGGCCGTAGTCACCATAACCGCGACTGCCTAGCTGGAGCGAGGTTTGAGGTCGCGCCATCCAAAAACACATACATGGCATTGGCAATTTAGCTGGAGCCACCTCAAAAGCTCACTTGAGCTAGGCTGTTGTGACTATGGTGACTACCGCCCCTGAAGTTAATTATTTTGTAAGTTAGACCTTTGCTAGAGCGTTCCTCTAGTTTCATTGCGTTGTAAATGTAATGTCATTTTATGCCTTTTGCGTACCGGAGATAATTTAAATATTATATCAATCTGAAAACCGTTTTATAAAATGTGCTTCTGAGCCACAAAATGCTGCTTCATAAATTGTGGCGCTTATACTGTGTGTAACATATTGAACAGATGTAGGGCTGCGTAAGGAGATGAGAAAATAATTGGACTTGAAAACTAAATTTAAAAGTTTAAAACTTCTCGTGTGTACTATAAAAAGTGTAAATACTGTTAAGCCGTTTCTAGTTATATTTTATTCGCGCGGTATGTTTCTCCAACATTGAGAGGGGGTTTTGTGATGCCCAGTGAAGTGCATTTGAAGCATTTTTTATGATTTGAAGGTATCACAATGTTTTTTGTGTAAATGATTTTGAGGTTTTTTTCTGCTCATGAATGTTTCTATCTAAATATTTGTTTGAACAGACGTTGCATCTGTTACATGTGTTGCAGCCATTCTTTAAGTTTTCTTTAAAAATTATGTGTTCCTGCTAGCCAAATAAGAATGTAAGCTAAGTCAGCAATCTTGTCTGAAACATCATCCGATATCGTGCTTAATTTTTTATTTTCGGATAAGTCGTCAAGGTTTAGTGGCTAAAGCTGTGAAAACGTTCTATTAAACGATAAATTCCGTTTATAAATAATCTTCAAGGCCTTTGTAATGTAGTTTCATTTTGTATTGATTACTGTGAGTGCTACTAATATAAGTGAGATGCATTCAATAATGTACATCAGTGGTATATGTTTATGTACATTTAAAAGAACTCTGAACGGTTAATATTCTACATTGTTAATGTTTTAATATAAGCAGTCAAGAGAAGTAGTTTAACTTGGTTACTATCAACTAAGCAGACAGATACAGATACATAATGAGAAATCTTTGGACTCTGTATATATATGTAGTAGTACCGGTAGTCCTATGATCCTTTAATCACGCAATATAGTAACCGTATCGGGAAATTTCACAGGCGGCTACCTACAGCTGTCTGGTTCGAGACGCATGGGACCTTCAATTCAAAGCTCGACGCTGGCAATAACACGCGAATTCATATTTTTTCATGCTAGTGCTTGATCAAATGGGTCGCCAAAATTTTTTATCCTTTCAAATTTAGGTTGAGTATTATTTTTTTGAAATAAAAAATTGAGCCGGAGGACAGAAAATTTTTGATTAGACTTGGCCTCGTAAGTTTGCGAGAGAAAGTGTTCTGCTACTGTAGAATTTTTTCCCGGAAAAAGGACTTAGACATGGCCTGAGAATGCTTAAATGTTGGTGCAAAAATTTAGGAAACGTAAAAAAATTTGCACACTCAATCTGGATCTATCAATCAAATAATCCTTTAATTAAGTGTCCATAGTTGATTTTATGCAGGAAAGCTAAAATCACTCCAGATGATTGCAATATGAGGATGCTGCAAAATAATTTATGCTAACGCTTTTAGGCTTTTCTTAAAACTTTTGAATTAAAAAACCTATGAATAATTATCGCTGTCTAAGCCTGTATTTCTGAACCGCTGCAATAATCAAACTGCTCTTCAATCAGCCCTACATTCTATTGGGCGTACGTGTACTTTTTTGCGCCATTATAGGCTAAGATCATTCTACACATTTAGCCAACTCGTTTTTTCCATCAATTCATCTTCAGAATAAGCTTACAATGCTAGTAGGTCCAACACTGCTTGCATTGTAGGCCTATAAACACGCAGCTCTACTGCTGTTTCTGCGATAATTTCCGCCATTAGTCCTTGTTACTGTAATTGTCCGACTGACACACCCCCACGTATCACAGCGCCCGTACGCAGCTGGCGTGTGTCAAACCGCTCACGCGCCACAATGTCACAAGTCACTCTCGCCCTGATTACCCTCCCACCCCATCCACGGGCCAGCATGCTGCACTGAGCTCGCAGGCGCTGCCAGCTTGAAGCCCGCTCGAGCATCTGTTGCACCTGTGGGCTATGTCATGTAGCCTATACCGAGTGCCGTCACAGCCCTGACCGCTCGTTCGCGCACACCCCTGCAGGGCAGCTACAGCGTCTGACAATTTCAATTTCGTGTTGGTCTGCCGTCAAAATTTTGAGACAGCGCGGTTGTATATCGGACTAAATTTTGTGGGGTTGATACAGTGTTTGAAAATGGTAAGTAATTTAACTTTTAAATATGAATTAATTGCTGACTGAACTTTCCATATTGATCTAAACTCGCGATCGTAAAGGAGGTATTCGCAGCGTTATAAGGTGGCCAGCGGCTGGGAAGTAGTGTTACTCATGGACCATGGTTGAAACTCACGCGCGAGTATAAGATGGCTGCAAAATCATTTAGGGGGCTGTAAAAGGAGATCTGGGGAGCATTTGCGCCTCATCCACGTTATGATCTAATTAGAGCAATCGTCAAATAACTGGAGGGTGCTTAAATCCCCAAGCCCCACAGCTACAGAATTGCATAGCGACAATAATTAGAATTCATTGCAATTAGGCTCACTCCGTCGCGCGCCGGGTTGCGCGGGAATTCCGAGGCGCGTGTCACGCATGATTGACTTCTGGGATGCGTTGAGGAACGACGCGGTCTGTGAATGTGCTTCCTTGTTGGACGAGTGTTGGTCGTTGAATCCATAGAACGGGGCGCATAATTGTTTCTTGTGCCACGCCTTCTTTTGTTGCAAGGCGACCAATGCTAATTAAGCGTGTCCGAACTGACAATGCGCCAAAGATGGGATGAACCAGGGATGCTGGCAGCGATGCTATTGCTCAGTAGCAGGCTGCAGTGCAGATTCCTCGAGTATCATTGTAGACTTATACGCGTTCGAAATTAGATGTCAATCTTGAATTGTAATATTTTGACTGAATTTAAAAATCTCGCGCTATTGCGGTAGATCTAAAATCGAGTAATTTGAAAAAAGAAAGTAGCCTATGATTTTTTTTTACAACTTTTAAACGTAAGACAATGACCTACACTGCAGTACACTGAGATTTATTGTAAGGCCCTGTGTGATAGGCAAATACATTTTTTGGTTTTAAAACTAGGCCCACGCAGGCTCTAACAAAATGAAGATGATGTTGCTTGACTCAACAACGAAGTCAAGAACTTGCTCGCCAACAGACGTTTTTCCTTTCGACAAGAGATAGGCCTAAAATTAAATGTCTTGATAGATGTGCCTCTTAGCGTTGATGATGCACAGCCTCTTAGCTTTAAGAAATTAAACTGGGGAAAAATTCGTTAGTCTAAATCGACATTGTCAAATAATTCGCATCCAATAATACTACGCATTTCAATTACAGGCCTCCAAATCGACCAGAGGACATGTTTTGCGGTGAACGTTTCACACAAGGCGACGCTCACGCTTTCGGTGACATGGCAGTGACGACTTTACCAGCGGATGCCTACCATCATGGCGGTCAGTTCGCTTGGGAAGCAAAGACAGCCTCTCCGCCGCACACTCGCATCCCAATCACCCCGGAGTTCCACCACTACACGGAGCTTACAACAATGCGCTGCATGCCTTATCCCGACCAGCTCATCTATCATTTTCCGCACCAGCTGTCGATTGTTCCTGTTTCAAATGTAGAAAGCTGTTTCAAGATTCGCCAGGAGCAAATCATTGAAATAGCGCCGGTGTCGGCCCGAACCGATCAAGTCGAGAGGTCGCGAGCGAGCAAGAGGATAGTTCCGGAGCGGTATGTGAGGGTCAGGCGGGAGGCGGAGCGGGGAGCGGGGGGTCGCAGCAGAGTGGGGGCGGATCAGGGAACAACGCCGACCAAGTGTCGGACACGGAAGGAGCGCGGGCCCAAATCCAGACCGGGGGCAATGCCGACAACGAAAAGACACAAAGTAAGGCTTCTATAGTACAACTTAATCTTCTATAGCAACGGACCCATTCCGGAAATAAAATGCAAAATCTTTTAATCTATGGCAGCCGTTCGTTTATTACGCTCCAGTGTCTTTGTTTCGTGTTGCACTATTTGGGATCATTTCAAAATATCGTTGCATTAAAATAGCACAACAAAAAATGATGTCATGCTATAACCGAGAATAGAAGAATAACCTATTTTACCTGAAAACACGGGTGCGGAGAAAATTCAGCAGACTACATACACAGAAAGCGATTTAAACTAAATTTATAATACAAACGCGTTTTTGCTAATAAAGCAAAAGCTAATTATCTGTGCATGCCTGGCGCACGCAGACGTTTCGTTCAGACGACGACGCTATAGCCCGCTGGCTGCGTGATCAGACCTGCGACGGG
The DNA here is from genome assembly GCA_034695025.1 of Chamaedrilus cognettii. Classification (NCBI taxonomy): domain Eukaryota; kingdom Metazoa; phylum Annelida; class Clitellata; order Enchytraeida; family Enchytraeidae; genus Chamaedrilus; species Chamaedrilus cognettii. Next base: position 25,514 of record JAQIWG010000241.1, read on the forward strand.
CAGGTCAAGCGGCGCCGGCACGTCTCGCGGCCCCAGCGCCTCGCCGCCAACGAGCGCGAGCGTCGCCGCATGGACTCTCTCAACATGGCCTTCGACGCGCTGCGGGCTCGCGTGCCCACCAGCGACCAAGACAGGAAACTGTCGCGCATACAGACGCTGAGGCTCGCCATTGAGTACATCGGCTGTATGGGGGACTTGTTGAGGGGGGAGGGGGGTGCGGAGAGAACAGCTTGAACATACAAACGAATTCTATTTATGTAACAATTTTAGTGAGACTTGTTGGATTATAGGTAGGTTTAGGGTTAGGTTCAAGTTTGATTTAGGGTTAGGTTTAGGTTAAAATCTATGGCATAATTGCTGAATTCGTTTGCATTTTCGAAACTCGCGCGGGGAGGAGGGAATAAGGGGTGAACTGGATGGTGGAAGGGAAGGATCGAGGGACGGATCAGGATGGGTTACGGGTTAGAATGTGGTTCTGAGTGGGTGGTGATCGGACTGGCACGATACGATAAAGTATCGGTCATGGTTCGACGTGGGTCTGATGGTGTTTCAGCACTGCGTTTGATAATGTTGGCGATTTATTTGCGAGTAACGTAATATTTAATTCAATCATAATAATTGTGGTTTCTAACAGTGGACCTAAACTGCACATTGAAGTGTTCAGACTGTGGACTAACTCGTTAGGCTATTTGCCACAGCCGTTTTAAATATCATAATTGCTCATAACTATTAATTTTGTGTGACTATAGCATCATGCAGTAGAGCGGGGACTATTGCAATGCTAAACACCTACCAACGTAGCTGATATTTTTATCAGAGCACCAGCAGATCAACGAAGCAAACCCCTGATATAGTGGCTATGGATATAGGTCAAGTCAGTACGCAGCTGCGCATGCGCGAGAGGCCTTGTTCGCTGTGTTGCTATGGACACGACTGTAATCAGACGACGTGCATGTGTTGACAGGTGAGCTAACTGTATCATGCGCTGCATAAAACATTGGTCCAGTATAGCTAACGTTTTCCGTATGCTTTTCACTCCTATAGCAATCGCAATACTATTCAAAGCATAATTAAGATTCAGTCACTTTTATTGTTATGAACGGTCAGACATTCTGGATGTCATGATAACAATTCGGATGGCCTAGGCATGTTCTTGTAGGCTTAGGCACGCATGCTTATTGGCCGAGTCAGGTTAGATAGAAAATTCTAAATAGTAAGAAAAAAATAGAAGAAAATAATAAAATCTATGCAAGAAAAATGCATGACAAATTTCTTCTGTGAATTGTATAATTTGTTTGATATCGACTGCTTTTACAATATAATGTGAACTGAGGTATGATGTTTGAGTCTATGCATGTATTTCAGTACAATTTCATACTAAGTATAGGTAGGCCAGTATAGGCCAGTAGGATATACTTTAAAGAAGTCTCTTCTAGCTAAATCAGCAAAACATTTATATAGTCTCAACCGATATACGCAAGTTTTTGTGATTCACAGCTAGGCCTTCCACCAGCTTGTTTCCTTGAGCGTTAATTATCCCGAGACTTCAGCCAGTTAACTTCACCCAGCAAGCCTGACCCAGTTACCCTGACCCAGTTAAACTGACCCGTCCCGCCCCCGCCATGCCGTCCTCCTCCGCCCCCGGTCGCCCCCACGAGCCGACGCTCCACCCGCGCACGCGCCCCGAGGCGAGCGACTACGCGCTCAAGAACCGCGTCACCGCCGACTGGCTGCGGCACGACGGGCAGAACGTCGAGGGATTCGAGCGCCCCCCCATGCGCTCGGGGACCTCGCTGCAGGCGGTCGCAAACGCTGTGAAGGCTCGGGGGGACGCGCAGACCTGGTTCCAGCACGACCCCAACGCGCCGCCCGAGCCGAGGCCTAGGGGGAGGTGTCCCACACCGGACTCCAAAGTGGCGCACGACAAGGTTGGCGACGTCTCTTTTTTTGTCACCTGGGCTTAAACGTCAGACACTAGTGAACATATTGACATTAATAAAATATAAAATAGATGACAGAAAGGCAGTGTCAGAGTGGAATCAGCAGATGTTATTTTGGCTGGATATAATTGCAAACTGCTTTACATTCTGCTAACGTTAAAAATCAGTAACTTGATAAAAAAAGGCTTATTTTAAATTTCTTGACCACTAGGTCAAATCAATATGTAAATCAGTAGTCGGGGTTGACTGGGCAATGATCGCCCCCGCTGGTGCCCGCAGGTGTACGGCCGGAAGGAGCTGTGGTACAAACACGACGACAACGCCCACTACCATGACCCAGTCCCCCTGCGCATCGGCGCCACCGGCGGCGAAGAAATCCGCCAAAAGTTCGTCAGCCCCGAAGCCTCGAAACGCTCTATGAACTGGTTCCAACACGATCACCCCCCCGGGGACGACTACCGCCCCCCCACGCCCAAACACAACACGGGCCCCATCGCGCAGCCGGTGCGCGACAACGAGCGGCGCGCGCACGGCGAGGCTGGGCCCCCTGCGTGGTTTGCGCACCGCGCCACGCCCGACGAACACGCGACGCGTCCACAGCCGCGCGTTACGATGGCGGAGGCAATAGAGACGTGGAACAAGGACCGATGCGGGCGCACGAGCGCATGGTTCGAGCATGACTCGAGGGTCACACCCGTCGCGCCAGATCGACCAAAGATGGCGTCCGCGGAGGGGGAAGAAATCGCGAGTCGATTGGGGCGAGAGTCGCGGAACTGGTTCGCGCACGACCGACGCGATCACGCGGAAGACGGGGTCTATTCGCGCAAGGTTTCAGCCGCCGTCCAGGAAATGCTCGACAGGGGGAACCTGGGGACGATGCAACGGGTGATGCACACTGGCGCCCCCGGGGGAACCCCCCCCGCGCAGCAGCACCTCGCCGTTAAACCGGAGGCAGAGCGGAACGCGCGGTTGAACACGGTCGGCAGCATGGGCGCCGTGTTCGACGAGGCTGCGAACAGGAAGTTTGTCGACGAGAATCACGGCGGGGGGAGGGTGATCCGGCCCGAGGCGCAGGGGACGTTCGAGAGGAACAAGGGTGTGATGGCCGAGTGCTTCCAGGGCTACCGCGACCAGCCGTGGAAGAAGAAGCACCACAAGCTGGCGGCGGACCACGAGATCGCTGTCAAACACTCGGGGTCGTCGATGGAAAAGGTAAATTGTGCAGTGAATCCAGCAGTGTTTTATTGAAGCTGGAATTTCAAGTAATGGTAACGATATTAATGCATCTAGTCCATTTATGACATCACCGGAAGCCCTTTCTGGCGGTGACGTTGATCAATAGCTAGAAATATTTGCTATATAAACTAGTGCCTAAACTTCAATATGTCTGTCTTTCTGGTCTAATTATTTTTTCACCAATTTATTTTATTTTATTTTTATTATTACTATTTTTTTATCTTTGTCGTTGATTAATTGACCGCATTTGCGAATATATTTAGATGGCGGGGGTAGCCCGCCCTCGTATTTTGGACTCTTTGATTGTTCAGTGAGAACAATGAACATTGACAATTTGGTCAGAGCATAATTGTTTTAAGGAAAATTGATGGCTGCACTTACACACCACCATTGCTGGAACTACACCTGAAGGAATTTTTGAGATTTGTTGATAGTATTTTATATAACTTCACATCCTGTTTTTTTTCAACTCTGTTCGCTAACTTTTGCACAAAACATTTTTACTACTGCGCAGTTCGCATATGCATTTATAGCTGCACAAATCGGCATCAATTTCATACCGGTACTATTAATATTCCCTGGTGCAGGTGATGAAGGGCTTGGGTCCGCCCGGGTCGGGGCGCTTCCACGCCGCACGAGGGGTGCGCCCCGAGGCCGAGGAGAACGCTGAGAAGCACAAGGGCAGCTCAATGTTTGACGTGTTCACGGGGGGCGCGCAGGAGGACGTCACGAGGAAGGGGCCCAAGGTCCGCTCTGAGCTGGCGCTCGAGGTGGCAAGGAAGAACCAGGGATACTGCGCCGATCTGATTCGTTGAACTGACCCAAATTGTTTGAACTGTTCTGTATTTGTTGAACTGACCCAGATTGTTTGAACTGTTCCGTATTCGTTCAACTGACCCAGCTTGTTCAAAATGTTCTGCATTGGCTGAACTTACCCAGACTATTCGAAATGTTCTGCATATATATAACATATTAAAAACCTGAAATAGAGAACGCAAAAACATCAAAGCGAGATCCATAAATACACTGCAACCGCAGCAAATAGGCCTATATTGAATAATAATAAGTAACTCACAAGTAATAAATTCAAGTAACTCATAAGTAATAAATAACTTACTACGATGCGTCGAATACGAATGTACATGTAGCCTATGTCGCAGCGACACTACGACAAACATTCCTGTTTGACGCATTTCTCTCACAGAATATGTGTTGCAGTGTGTGTGGGACTGTGTGTGACATGTTTTATCAATCATAAAATATACGTCACAGAAAGTGCGCCAATTGCGAAGACTACGTATCATGGGTCGATGCGAAGCAGCTAGAGAAAGCGCTCCATTAAAAGCATTTCTGTAACTCAGCCCCTCACTCTCATTCCACAAATAATTATTCTCTGACAATGGACCTACTTTTGCAGTAGCTTCTGGGCCACAGCCGACATAATTTATAGGTAATATTTATAAACCTTAACAGCACTTTGAGGTTCGTCCCCGCGGAGTAATAGTTGTGAGGTCGTTAGGATGCGCTTCAGCGTGCATCCAATTAGAGCCGAACGCACACACACTGATGCATTCATTACCACGACAGTTAGTTAAAGCTTTTGCCAAAAGGAAAGCATGAAAGTTATTACTTATGACCCAGGCCTACAGACCTAATATATGTCTGCAATGCAGGGCCGCGCAGGGCTGTTTTATCTTCTTGGTCGGCCTGGGCTACGGACCTCACACAGAGCAATAGATCAAAATTAACCCACGCTCCTTAAATTCTGAGCTGCATAATTTGTCTGGGATAGTGCCCATGGGCCAATAGGCTAGTCCTGCCATCCGCAATAGCCACCCGTTAAGTCGTAATTTTATTGTTATGCGGTCTAATTTTTATTTAAACAAGCAGGCATGGCCAAATTGGACCATGGCCCAATTGGCCCATGGCCTATGGCCCAATTGGCCTATGGCCCAATTGGCCCATGGCCCAATTGGCCCATGGCCCAATTGGCTCATGGCCCAATTGACCCTTGGCCTAATATCGTACGTTTCGAGTAATCTAAGTTATTATCTAACCACATTTAACCAGTGATGCCACTGGATCTAAATGAAATATTTGTTGATTCTAGGTGTCTCGGTGAAAAATATCTCTTGAATGCTTTTTTTTAAATATTCCCAGCTACAAGCAGGCCTATCGCAGCAGACACAACGGATCCTCCATAACTACACGACGCGCGTAACGCTACGTGCAATATTCGGCCATTGCCTCAGTTTATACAATGTCATGTACACAATTAGTCCTACACTGTATGCCTAGAGGTCACAAACCGTCCTTAAGGCTGTATAGATCTATACACAAACTAGAGCAGTCAATGTATCTCGAATGGTAGATACCATTTTTTGGAATAACCCGCAATTTACGCAATTATTCCGGACGATTTAATGGACACAAAACTAACAGACCCTATAGAACAGGCTAGACTGCGCTGTCGTCGCCTGCTGGCATTAGACCTGGGACCACAATGAGTTTTTGTAAGATGTATAGTGCTTCCCACAGATCCATCATGTTACGTTCAGTGCCCTGAGTTGACTGAATAGCCGAAGTAAATTGTTTGAATCTGAGATTTGCTTCAGCAGAAAACAGATCTACCTCGAGCAGGCGAAAGTGATGATTGTGCGCCAGACAATAATTATAATAGGATCCGATTTTCAGAATAGGCGCGCAACAACGACATTTTCATTGAATAGCGAACAGTTTAGGCCCACTATAGGGGAAATACATTGCAATGTAAACCCCAAACTCTGCTACGGGCCTGCGGCATACTGTTACATAGTGTGTGACATCATCCTTGTCAGAGAATGCAGGGATTCACTAGAAGCAATGGGATGAATTGACATCCTGCAATCTCATGCAGCCTATGGCGCCCCTGTTATAATAGCAACAGTGTTAACTCGCTATTACAACACGTTAGTCTATACCAAGCAGTTACTTCAGGTCGATACATATAGGTCCATTGGTATTGGATTAACTAAATATGTACGCCTATTGCATGCTTAGTCAGGGTCAAGGTCAAGCAAGGTATTTTTCGGATCAAATATTTATCCGCGTTAGCTTGATAACGCTAATTCTAACTAGCGTCATCAGGCTAACGCGGATAAATATTTAATCTGAAAATGAATTCTCTGATGATGAAATTCTGAATTAAGAGTTCACGCATTGCTATGGGACCTACGCAATGTGGGAACGTCGTTCAAGCGCACGAGCCCTACAAGTTAACACAAGCTGTGGCGTCCGTACTTCAAGATCCGTCGTGTTGTAATAGCACTAGCATTGAGGATGAATGCGTCACAGTCACGTGTAGGCTGGTTTATGAGCGCCATTGTGTCAAAACCGTCACAACCACAGCACTCGATCATTTGGGAACACGAGCCTGATTGTCCTTATAGTACGAATACATTTTCGGAAAAGAATATCGACGCTTGTCTGAAACAGTCTGCGCACACTCACTGATGATATTGAGGAAAGTAGTCGTTCAGCAGGAGAACGAATGACGACTGGACAATAAATTTCGGGAGGCTTCCTTCTCATTCACGTTTCGTGGGAGGAAAATGGGCGTGTGGCCCATAGACGAATAGGAGTCAAGTATGCTGTAGCTGCATGGCTGCATGCAATACCCACGGCGTGAACCTAATTGGGGCGCTGAAATACTCGCGGGGGGGGGGGGCGGGGGGAAGGGGGGGGGGAGAGAAGTGAAGCTATAGTGGGTCATGTCCTCCCCGCTTTCAAAAGCTGAAGCGCCACGTAGGCTATTAGCCGAGTCCCTATAGCCTAATACTTTTTGGTTAAACAACTGCACTTTTGCGTTTAAATTAGCTCCCTTTCCTCCCCCTTCCAATAGATCGTTTTGAAATTTCAGTTGTGAAATATGCCAAATAATCCTCTACGACTAGAGTCATGCCTTGGCTCGGGTAATCGAATTCTTGATTACCCTTCCACCATATAATTCACAACCACAGATTCGCCTTCCATTAGCAATAGCGTACAGTTGCTACCAACAACACGCAGGTCATTGACATGAGTGAACTGATAAACGTTTTCGTGTTGTAGACCTATTTGTAGGCCTATATATACACTGCTTGTCTGTTGGTATGCGTGCAGGGGGATAAGAATGTTTGTCAGGGGTGTTGTGAGGGGAGCGGGGGGCAAACTTTCGTTCTAAGCGTCATGAAAAATGTGGACAAGCCCCCTATCGTTCAATCAATCGAACATTCCGCTTTTGGTTCGTGGAACTCCGTTAGTTTGAAGTTGTTAGGCCTACGCTCTCATTCAAGGACACGAATTAAATTTCGTTAACAGTCAACACCCCCCACCCCCCCGACGGTACTGAATTTTTCTAAAGTGATAAATATAATTGAAATATTCGGAGCCTCAAGGAAGGCCAGACCCCCATCAATATTTGACTGTGATTCAGCCACAAGCACGTGAGCATACATGTTCGCAGTATGACGTGATTGAGGCTAGGCGGTGTCAGGACCGACCAGTTAAACTCAACTTCCTCCTTGAAATACGATGAGTAGGACTAGGCTGTACACACTGCTTGCACTCAGGCCGCGCGCTGAAGCGCCACAGGCTGTTAGCCCAGTGTTACGCTGTACGCTATAGTCTAAGCTTAGAATTTGTGGCAGGCGCGGGTATACATGACTATGTTTGTGTTAGGTCGACTACATTCGCTTTGTGCCTATTATAATTATATCATACGCCTGTGAATAATTCTCTGCTGTAGCGTATAATGTCAGACAGTCGTATTTGGCGCTGAGAAATCAATCCAACCTGATTTCCAGTTCTACGAGAACTCTTCACTATTGATATGGTAAGAACGTTGTTCATTTATCTTTCGCTTAGGCACATTATACATGTAACAATAGATGGTGTATTGAGCTGCAAGACTGTAAATGGTTAATGGAATTGCTTTAGTCCCTTTATAATTTACTGACGGGCGTTGTTGTGTGTGGTTTTGGAAGTTTAAGGACGGTAACAAAGCTGTTAGGCCTGCAGTCCAAAGTACCGCCCTCTTTACAGTCGTCTGTTACGAATCGCACGGCCCGGGGAACTCTGGGCTGCAGACCTACAGTCTTAGTCTGCTTGCTTTATAATTCAAATTATTGTCGGGCATTGATAGCTCAGGAACTTTATAGGGGGAGAGGGTGATCTTCAATGGTATAATGTTATCCTTCGAATTTTTGCTTGTCAGTTGAGCTGACGTGTACAATTCATCGTTTGCCTGTAAGGAATCACCCGCGAGGAATTGAGAATTCCAATTGCTGATCAATTTTATTCTATTTTTTTAAACCAGCACACCATGAATGTATTTATGCATTTCGCGGACTACAGGATGGCGCTAGCTGCAACGGCTCCTCCGTGTTCACCGCAGATCCCACTCCCACTCTCGGGGGACTCCTTCCCCAGATCACCCTGCAGTCCCACTTCATAGAGGCGGCCAAGAACGGAGACCTAACGCGCATGCGCCAACTGCACGTGACCGGAAGTTGTCGGCTGAACGTGCGGTGTCCGCCAGACGGCAGCACTGCGCTCTACCTGGCGGCGTGCAACGGTCACGTGCTCGCCTGTGATTGGCTCGTGCGACACGGGGCCGATATGGAACTGGAGACGGAGAGGTCTGGCTCGATAGCTCTGCACGGCGCGGCCGACAGGGGGCACGGGGACTGCGTGAGACTGCTGCTGCGTAGGTAATGCCTGTCACTAGAACAACACCATGACACTCCCTATCTGTTCTGCGTGTGGCCTTTTGGAAGCATTTCACTGGTCACACTGGTTCCAGTGTAGAAACATGGCGACTGAAGCCAATTAATTTTTGTCTGTTGGGTCCTGAATTTTAAAATGTGTGTAACATATTACAATGGAAGGCCAAATTTTGAATTGGTGTCTGAAATCGCACCCAACTAGTGCGGGTTCTTGTACAAAGTTAAAATTAGCAGAGCAATGAAATTACTCATCAATGGCTCTAAATTTATTGAATCATCATTCCTTAGCCGTGCAGAACATGCATTTATGTCTTAGACATCTGTAGTTTTCATTGCTCAACTCCTTCATCATAAGTGTGGCGTACACGTTTATGCACGACGTGTTAAATATTGAACAAGTTGTTGAATGCCTGTTGAGAGGAATGCCTGTTGACTGTTGTGCAGCTCGTGCACGTGTTGCATCTTTGTCTCGGAATCATTTGACAATCTTCTATGTATTTTCTTACAAGATTCGCATACAAAAAGATCACCAGTCGCGTAGTCTTTAAAAATTTCCGTCCTCCTGCTTTTAAGAAATAGAGAACTTGTGCTGGTCGAACCAGATTTTGCACGTACTAGTTTGCCCTAAGCATTCTAGATGGTACAGAACTACCAAAGGTGATGATTTAGTTATGTAGCTTAGCGGGATTGTTACAAAATGGATTATATCCCAATCACATAGCTGGAACGTTGGATATCTGAAAAAGCGTCTCACTGGCAACGTATTTGAAACGTACTCGCGGCCCCTAATGCCTGACTGTATTTATACAGTGGTGCAGCACGAACTGAAGTCTAGTGTAGGCCTAATTGAAGACACTCTACGACTGCATGCCTAGATAAATATAAAATCCATTCAAGTGTAGACTAATGTATCATAAAAGCGCTTGTTTGAAGTTTGAAGTCCCCGCTGATGCTTGACCTTCAATCCTTCACGTTGAGTTGGCATGCATAAGAGCTACTTGGCGTTATCTTTCTCGAATCCGCTCGCTTCCTGATTGCTGATCTATATATATGGATTTGGCACGATAGGCTGCGATACAAACACACGTGCTGTGGTTTGTAGACTAAACACACATGGCACCTTTGGATCAGGCGTCTGGACTCGTACTAGTAGCGTTATATTATTGATCTGCGTGTTCGGTATCACCTCGTTGATCGGAAAATTGCATGGTTCGTCACCTTTTGCTTCGTACCAGGGCCTGATTTTGTTGTTAATGTCAATTGACTTCAAGCAAATACTTGCATATCAAAGCATATACCCATAGATTTACAATCTCTTGAAGAGCTATGATTAATTGCTTTTGCCTCTAAGCCGATGTTCGATCACACGCTAGCAGTAGGTGCAAGAGATCAAATGTTTGTATGGCACGATCAAGATGGCCAGATATTAAAGTGCATTTTGAAGTGTATTTACAATTGAACGAGCTTCTCATCTCGTGCCACTTCTCTTCCTCTTTCCTATATTCTGATATGATATTTTACAAGCGTACATCACTGATATGATATTTAAGAGTATAGTTTAGTTACCAGCCCTTAAAATTTTGACTTCCTTCTCTCACACACAGGATCGTCAATTCGACAAGGAAGTGCCTCTCGTGTAATTTCACTGCAACGATAATGTGCATCTATCTGTGTTCGAGTCGGACCTCTGTCGGCTAAGTATTGGACTAGTTCTGGAACTGATATAACGAGCGCAACGTTGCGACAATAAATAGCCTCTCTTGGAAAGTCCCTTATCCCAGCAGATGTTTGGCCTGCTAGTGGCTTGCTGCACTTCCCATCAGCTTCGTTTTGTATTATCTCCGGCACAAGCAGGCCTAGTTTAATCAGTTGCTGATATTGATTTCAAATGCTTACAATTGGATGTCAAAATAAAAAAATGTTGATACGCGATTGATTGGTTTTCTCGCAGACAATTGTAGCATTTAATGCATTAAAAAAACCTGGTTTTAAATTGTTATGAAATTTGAATCCAAACATTTTTTTTAAACTAGACTTCTTAGAAGCTCATGAGAATGCATCATACCTTTGCGAGGACAGTTTCAGTGTGTACAATTAATTATTTTCATTAAACCTTTTTAATTATTTCAATGAACCTGGGCTTATAATAGTCAGTAAAGTCGCTATAGAGAAAGTCACTATAGAGGAAGTCACTATAGAGGAAGTCACTATAGAGAAAGTCACTATAGAGAAAGTCACTATAGAGAAAGTCACTATAGAGAAAGCAGATGTTCATGCAGGCTGCACACGATAGGTCATGCAAGACGGTACAAGCGATGGGATAACAATGATGTAATGCACAGATGACTGAGAGCTCTTATGCAGGGCTTTCATCGACGGGGTGTTGAGGGTTCGAACCCCACCTTAATTTTCAATCCCCCGCCTCCGAAGAAAAAAAGCATCATTGGGGTCGAATTTTTAGGACTTTCATCCCCTTAGTGTTTTCACATTTGTATATTTGTTATTAAATAGCGCGTCTTATAAATCGACTACTCACATGGAGAGTGCATCGGAGATCATTAGTAGCCTATTCGTCATTGGGACAATAAACGTGGTGAAATAAGATCTGAGATCTAGCCTACATGTACTTCACGCAAGACGAATGGTTTGTGATAAATAGATTTACGATCAAACAAGTCAGTCCAGTCAGCCACTGGGTAATTAATGTCTATCACTAGAACTGGAGCGCATCAAGTTGGTTGTAAAACAGTGCCGCCATTTGCAATGAGACGCATAGCTTCCTGTGTGTAGTTTTCTTCCGTGTGAATGTAACATTAGGCCTACCGGTGCAAAAGATTTAAAGCGAATTAGAAATTAGAAATGAATTGGATGAAAATTCCGGTCGGCTATTCACCTGTTTCTCTGAACCTCTGATATTGAATGTAAGGCGCACAACGGAAGTCGATCTTGCCGCACAATGCGCAGCATGGCGCGGTACTAATTTCTATAGAACAGTTTTTTATGCAACCCTGCGATTTATTGAAGCGTCTAGATTGAATGAAACAATTTGATTGATTGCTTGAGTGATTCAGGCTCGTGCGTTGTGAACCTTCAAACCACAACAATAATACCTACAAGACTATTAAAACCTCTTTCTGTGGTATGTAGTCTGCTGGATATTATATCCCAGATTCAAGCAACTAAGTTTTTGTTATCCCCGTTTGCACGACTTATTGTCGGTGCTTTATACATGCAGTATATATGTCCTGCATACACTTATACACATGCATACACTTATACACATGCATACACTTATACACATGCATACACTTATACACATGCATACACTTATATATGCATGCTTACACTTACTTATATGCATGCTTACACTTATATGCGTGCTTACACTTATGTGCGTGCATAGACTTATACGCATATTTATGATTGTATTGCTAATATTGCCTCGAACTGAACCCCATTTAACATGATAATGATAGAATTTAATTAAGTTGTTTTCTTTGTGACTCTCTATCATACTAAAAGTTGCTGCCTTTTGTTATTGTGATCGAAATTATTTGTGTTTCTCTCTTTTTCAATGATGTAGTGTATAGTGATACAATATTGTGTGGGGTAAATGTATAAATTATGTCTTAATTAGGAACTGCTTGAGAATAACATATGTGAAAAACGCAACGATAGAGAACAAAACGATTTAACAAGAAACAAGCGGTTAGGTCATTAATAGATACATTGTATCACAAATGGCGTATTGATGACAAGCGCCATTAGTTGCTGAAATTATCTTCAGGCTACTTCTGGCGGTAAAATAGAAATCGAGGGAACAGATCAATGCCAATGCGCCATAATAGCGTGTTGACAATCTTCTATTTTGGGAATCATTTATAGGTAGATCGCCACTATTGCTCAGCGGACCGAGATTAATACTCGGCCTGTGGTCTCTGTTCTCCTGCAGTCGTCCTAGCAGCGTTAACAGACGCACGAAGAATGGCGACACGCCGTTACACCTCGCGGCGTTCCGCGGGCACGCCGACATCTGTCGGCTCTTACTGGGTCACGGCGCATGCGCAGAGGCGACCAACGTGCAGGGCTTGACGGCATTGGATGATGCGCGCACGACGAATCACTACGACGTCTTCCAACTTCTCTACCGACATCAGAGTGGTGGGAGCGATATACGTCCTCTTCCTCTTTGCGGTGTTTTCTAGAATTTGTTTACTTCTCAGGAAAATGTGCAATATTTATATCATAATCGCTAATGTTCTTCACACACTTGTGACAAGTTGTGAGAAAGAATGCGAGTGCAAATTTATGATACCGGTAGAAACGTTAAGGAACATGCATGCATGAGAAGTAAGATGTATCACGCGCTAATGTTTCACTTTTCATTGATCATCTATATCACTTATTCGTTTGGCGAACATACTCGAGAGGCTATGGTGATGCAATCATCAAATGTCATTTTCCATATACTCAAGTGAAATGCTTTTAGTGTAGGCGAAAAGAGTCCAGAATCGGCAAACAATAATTTAGCTGCGCTTTTATATTTAATTTGATGCAAAATCTTTGACTAAGTAGTGCTTCATAAAACGTGCACTGAAGTGCACGCGTGAGTGCATTTCGTGTACCAGCAGAGTTAAACATGCAAACAGAGGTAATGTAATGGTGTTTGCGACCTATAGGGCCCCAGGCTAACGAATCGTAATTAGACATTTTGCTCATTAAATCAAAATCATTCAAACTTGCTGACGTGAGTCCCCTTGCTGTCGTGCGTGATAGATGTAATATATTTTGTATAATTTGTTATTGTATTGTACACACAATGCATGCAGGTATATGCTTATCTTGCATGAATTTAGAGCTTCATTTCTCAAAAATGTTTTTTTATTTTTTATTTCTTTTACCAAAAAAATTTAAATGAACATTGTCAAACTTCAATGTCACTTGAGCAATGTGCAATGCGTCATGCGTAATGTGTAACGCGTAATGCATATGTGTAATGCATAATGTGTAATGCATGATGCATAATGTGTAATGCATGATGCATAATGTGTAATGCATGATGCATAATGTGTA
>JAQIWG010000242.1:0-39491 GCA_034695025.1 Chamaedrilus cognettii
TTTATTCGTTTATTCGTTTATTCGTTTATTCGTTTATTCGTTTATTCGTTTATTCGTTTATTCGTTTATTCGTTTATCAAACAGGCCTACAAACCGCAGCTCAGAACGAGCCCAATGTCGTACAGAATGGGCACATAAACATAGCCAGTATGTAGAAAATATGATAAATAAATTAACCGATACTGCGATATTAGTAAACTTGGGCGAATTGCGTTGTTCTAGCTGTACTAGCTACAACCATCTGATGGCATGATTAGGATTCTACTCGACCTCCGTGACATTGTACAACGCACGAGCTCAGTTTTTAACCTCTCGAGTTAGCAACGCATGGGGCCTATGCCACTTGGACCAATCAACACTCCATTGCCTATTGTATCTGCTATAACTCTAAACGAGCAGGTTTTATGCGGCGAGAGCAAATATTGACAGAGCAGTTTTGACCGACAATTACACACGCAAATCACGCCCAGATGTGTGAGCGTAAAAGCGCGAAATGGCCCCATGATTATAAGTAGAGACGCGTTATGACGTTACGACTTGGCACTTGCCCTTGCTACGACCTGTATGGTGATTACGATCCGCTATGAATTATTCTGATCGCTCGCTGGGCGTCTCATTTAGGCACACGCACCGGTTGGTTACAGCCACACGTTTAGGCTATCGAACACGTAGGGTCTAAGCGCATGCTTTATCCATTTCAATACACCTTTTCAACACCGCTCTCGGTGTATTTAATCGTTATGGTCGCGATAAAGCTTAGCTCTGATAAAACATGCGTAGCGCTACGCACGTTTCCGCGCATGAGCCTCCTGAAAGAGGCGCAGCGCAACTGCTCAGCCTTTAAGTCGACGCCGCCATATTCAATTTTTCTGCGTACATAACGCTAGGCCTGACCGTTTCAAATTAGGCGTACAAATTGAACCTGGGCATCATTTCTAAGTACGTAATGCCAACGAATCGCGTGTCATGCACCTAACCCTGTCTGCTGTTTATTTTTGGTTTGAAACTTATTGCTAATAGCCTACGAGTTGAATCTTTCCTCTAACAGCTTGCTCCCTTTTTTTCGGCCGAACAATTTACGCGTAACGCTACGCCTACCCCTTTCTAAATAGACGTAATGATTTTTTAAAAGCCTTGTTTAAGGCGTAATACGCCTCCTAAAATGAACCATGCCTATCTCAGCTGATGCGATTTGAACGATTTCGCGCTTTTTCGCAGAATTCGCTTCATTTGTAAAGCGATGCTTATATTATGGGAAAGAGGCAATAATTACTTAACGGGAACGTTATCAAGCCCTTCAATTTCAGCATGTGTATAGTATACACTTTATATTCAGATTCCCTTAATCACACCCTTAACTTATCATACCCTTAACACATCCTCAATAATTCAAATGCGCCACAAAATGCTATAGAACCACCAGATACTGAGAATTGATAAAAGCCTATGCATAATGTATCGCCATTTTCATGCCTCTGTGGCGAACGTGTTGTATTTCATAATTGATTTCACATAGTTTCATTGATAGAATTTTTAGTAAATCTACCCCAAACCTCTAAGTCTGGCCCGTCTCTAACCCAACCCTCAAACCAAAAAATCTATGTAAAAATGTCATAATTCAATGCCGTATTTGGATCAAACCCGTCCTAACCTTAAACCCAACCTGACACTAATACAAAACATTAAAAAATGGAAAAAGTCCACACGTTTATCCCTCTCGAAACCATTCCCACTCCTGCGACACAGTGGCGCCAGTTCTGAGAACGCTAATAAACAAGGGGCGGAGAGGGCGCCACTAGCTGCAGAGCGCTATTTAACGACCCGGGTATAAATTCGGCGAGGCTCCGCGAGTGTCAATAAAGGGTGCATGGGCAAGGGGGCCGCGCTCCGCGGGGCCTGAATGTTTAACCGCCCCGAGGTACCCTCCGCCTGCGTAGGTGGTCGAAGTGATAAATAAGGTGTGGGGGTTCGCAACACTTTTCACTAAACTAGATATGGGGATTCTCAACATTTTTCAACAAATTGAACGTGCCAATTTGATCCGAAATTTATCACGTTATGTATCTTTTCACTCAAACATAAAGGTAACATGAAGAAGAAGGCCCTTGCAAATCAGAGCAATCGTCGTTAAAGATGAACTTACGAAAAAATAGGGGGCAAAGGCCCCCATCGCCCCCCCCCCCAAATCCGTCGCTGCCCACCACCTTCCCCCGCGAGCGAATTGCGAGTTTTACGATCGCCGCTGAGCGAGAGAGCCCACCCCCCCTCTCCCCATGTGCGCCCCTCATAACCCCCCTCCCTCCCTTTCCTCCGTGACCTCATCGCTATGAAGGGGTCGCAAGCCTGTGTTGGGTGTCGTACAATGTGAAAGTTGTTAGGAGCAGAGCTAGCTCGCATCGAGTGGAGGTTGGGAGGGTTGAAACCCCGATTCCAATTTTTTAGCCTTCTGCTTTCAAAGAAGAAAAGGAGCAGCGCTGGCATCGACGGGGAGGTTTGGGCAGGGTAGAACCCCCAGATTCAATTTTAGCCCTTTCACGTTTAAAGAAAAACGCCCTAAGGAAAGAGGGTCGTCAAATTTTAGCCCTTTTTAGCCTTCTTCTGCATTTAAAATGCAACCCTCCTATCCAAGTTTTTCAATCCCTCGTGTTTCTGACATTAAAAGTTAAAGGAAGAGAAGAACCAGTAATAATTTTGCCAAAACAAGTTTATGAAAAAGCTTTAATCCCCCTCCCCCTCGAGAGACTTTTCTCGTCCCTCCCACCCCAATTTGAGGAACGGGCGTGTATTACAGACCTCTATTTTCAGCCCCCCTCTCGGCTAAAAATGTGCCGACCTCCCCACATCTCATTTTCGCTAATTTTAACAATGAGAGGGGGGGGGGGTAGAGAGATATAGGCCTACTACTCGATGACCATTGCCTGGTGTAGCATTAAGTGTAGCGTAAATGAATGCTAAATATTCATTTACGCTCATGCTGACCTATATCTAACAAGATAAATTTCATGCCGTTAGATATAGGTCAGCATGAGGGCTGTCACACTAATCGTGTTGCTAATTAATATGCTGTTCATGTATAGTAACAAAAAGGTTGGCAAATATGTCAAGTAAAATATGTCAAGTTTTTACCTCGCTAGCTAATTTCAATTTTTATTTCCATCGAAATGTTGTTGCTTTTACCGTTTCAGAAAACTTAGGCCTACTGTACGTTTGCATAACTACGCTTTTCCCCTACCTCCAAACCCGTTACCCCTCCATTCCCATCCCCGCCGTTAAATCCCCCCCCCCCCCCGGCCACCCCCGAACAGACGATAAGCTCGTTAGTGGTTTTACGAGGGAAGATTAAAAGCGAAAGTGAATCCACATGCGACGGATTTGCTTTCCGAGCATAAAACTAGCGTCGGCGGCCGACACGCCCGTACGGGCAGTGTTGCCACTTACTTCTTGTAAAATGGCACCACATTGGTGCTGTTTTGAAGAAATGATGCTCACAGCCGCATTTTCGGTCCGAAAAATTGCATTTGCTCCATAAAGGTTCGAGAATCACGTCATTTTCGTTAAAAAATAATTATTGGGTAATTTTCTTTCTCCAAAAACACTTTTCTGCCTTTTCTGGAAGAAACGCACAATGGCACACGAGCCTCGAAAATGGAAAATTTTGACCAGAAACGTCGCAAGTGGCTACACTGGTCACATGCCTAGGCTAGCGGAGACGACATCAGTGGCGAAGCCGAGTTTGAAGCCAAATCTCCTGCTGTAGACAGGTTCAGTCTTTTAAGTTATTTTGTCTTTCGGGGGAGGGGGGAGGGTGTAAAATTTACTTGGGGGGGGGGTGATCAGGTCATAGTGTCACCTTCTCATAACTACACCTCTTTCTCAGACGGTGTATGTATACTATGTGTGCGCACTGCGCAGGTCTTTTTCTTTCAACGTGGTTGAACCTATGGGGAAGCATTGCATAATCTATGGAGACAACAAAGACCAATAATTTGGGGGTTTTAAACCCGTTTCCGCATTTGGGGTGGGGGGGGGAGGTATTTAGGGCTCGTGTTGGCCTACGTGTATATTGTACAAACTTGATCTTTCTACGCTGGCGCCGAAAACTTTCAAACTTGGCAGCTGTGCGGAGTTATTAATGTTTAATGACCGTTATGCTACATGGGTAAACAGCGTTGGCTGTGCTTGGGTACTAGCACTTCTACTGTATGTTCCTTAGACACAGAGGAAGGTGGTTGGGCGCTCCCACACCATCTCCTAATTGTTTTAAATCCCTCGTCGTTCGATAGGTTAATTAGTAACTATTTTATTTTGGACATTTAACTTTTTTCTCATGCTATGTTGATCTCTTCCCGCTTTCGGGTTGAAAACTAAAATAAAAGATAAGCCTGCAGTATGCAATAACTACGATGTCTTATGCCGTGTAATATAAATATCCTGCAATATACCTGATTTCAAAGTATGCTAATTTAATTTATCTTACATTTATGTCTTTATTATTTTCAAGTTATGCGCAAGTTAGTGCAAGACAAATTTATTTATACAGGCGAGGCGGGCAATAATTATGGTCTATTCGTATAAACAATTTTTGCACGGCGAGCATAAGAGGTTCAGACCAACAACTTTTCGAGGCGTCTTGTGATCCGCAGAGGATGAAAATCGTTGATTCGTTGCTGTGTGCAAGATTGCGCGGCAAACATCAAAGGAGCGGGCAGAACGGTTGGTAAAGTCTTCCATCCAGACTCCACTGTAGACCCACAGCAACCTGGTACTGTCGGTCCAGTCGGTATAACTAACAGCGAGCGAGTTGAGTTGGATTTCATTACAATGGCGCGAGACGTAGCCTAATGCGAGTCAGAGCGAGCGTCCGCATTTAAAACATATTAAATGACGGACGTCCAGGTCGAGGAAGATTACTAGTTTGCACCGATGAAGGAAAAGTATTGAGGGCTGCGCGTAAGTTTGTAATTAAATTTTGTAGGCCAGTCCAATGATCCGATGCGTGGAATCAATTAGGCCAATAGAATTAGCGGTCCTTTCGGGGAACTAGGCTGCCTTAAAAGATAAACGATTGACCTTAAACCGGATTGTTTGGAAATTATACGGCTTTGTCCGTTTATTTTTGCTTATTTGCAGTATAGTTAAGAATTGCAGATGCATCACATTACTGTCTGAAGCGCATTGAATATTTCGTTAGATCGTAACGTTAGCAAGAGAGGGTTGTTTTTGAGTGTTTCCCTTCGGGAACCCTAAACAGTTCTTTTGATTCGTGCCATTATTTACTTCTGATTTAGAAATTGACTCGTAAAATGAATGCTGATTCAATAAAGATGATGAACCTGCGATATCTTGGCGATCTTTTCAGGTTTTTGCTGGAAGACGCGTTTTTTTTATTTAGTTTAATTATTTGAGCGCCTGCACAACGTGATAACAAGCGCTACAACATGATACACGTAGCCTAATTATGATGCGATTAATTTGTGCGAAAAAATCCCTTACAGTGCGAGAAATGGAGACCAATAATGAGATCACTTGTAAATGGAGAGCAATGGGCCTAACGGAGAACAAGCCAATGAAACAAGAACTTGTTAACTTTTGTTAGTGGCAAAAGTTTCAAAACTCGTAAATCTAAATAGTGATGAATCTGATCCGTTGTTTGGCCTGTTGTAGCCTACTGTTGGCAAAGCTATCTAATGCATGAAGTTTGGCCGTGCCATATTGCAGGCGTAAGGGTTGGTAGTTGAGGGTTTCGCTTGTCTTTTATTCGTGAACTCAGACTCTGAATTATTCAGAGCGAGTCAACTCTATACGTTACAATGCAGTCGTAAGATAATCTGTCGCTGCTGCACAGCGTGAATGAAGCATTCCTCCTTGTTGAATATACATGCCCTCGGTCCCCCCTTAGTGCGCACGTACGCCTATTAATCAGAGCAAATCGTAGCCATGTAATACATGCCAGTTGTCCGGCATGTATTACAAATATCACCTACTGCAACGTGGAATAGCCTATTGCTACCGAATCACTAGTGTCAGACTAGGATTCATCCTCGTTCCTGCACCCCCCACCGCCACCGTCCCCCATCCTGGCCTCATCTCTACCCGTTACGCTGCACTGCAGCGGGTGAGAGCCTAGAGCCTAGAGCCTAGAGCCTAGAGCCGATATTTTACTATCGACGTTTTATGACTGCCGCAGCTCTCGCAACCTTGGATCAGCCTGCACGGGCGCACGATAGGCTGCAAGGACGAATCCAAGGGGCGTGGGGGGAGTGGGGGTAGGTGGTGGGGACACATCCCTCCCCCCACCAGCATGAAAATAATTGTTGTAAAAAAAGTTGATGAAACAGTGGCTGATGTAAAAATGCGTGGCATAACAAGATCAAATGCATCGAGTCCGTTCAATTCATTTTTTAAACTGAAAGTGAAATGCAGCGGTCTGAACTGAAGAAAAGGACGAACAGTGATGATAACACAGAAAACTGGTAGGAAAACTTCATCCCTACACCCCCCCCCCCCTCTCCCTCCCCCACCGCTCAACAACACACCCATCCAGTTCACTAAAAAGAAATATGCTCGATGTCAGCAGAACAAAAAATACTGGAAACCTCCATCCCCCCCTCCTCCCCCACAAAACGGTCTTGGATCCGCCGTCGATGGACTGCAGTGAGATAGTATCGACTATCGACTGGTCTGGTCACATGACAGCGTGTAGTGAGTTGGGTATTGCGATTGAAGGCTCGGTGTAATTCATGTTCGCAGAACGCACTTTGCCGATTCACGGATTATGAATGTATAGGGTTTTGAGCTCTGCATGCCTGCAATAAATAACTCGCGCTGTAATAAGCTTAGTAGGTGTATGGGCCTATACGGCGTTGACCTTTACGGCCTATGCCCTGGGTAGGTCTGAGCTTATAAGTAACGTAGGGTTATTGGTGTGTACACCGTTCAGGCTCATCTCATGATATTATGGACGGATCAGAATATTTTTTCGAAAAGTCAATGGTCTCTAACGCATGAAGTCGAGTGCTTTATATTATCAGATCAATTTAACTTTAATTTGGACAGTTACTGTCTTATTTTAAATCCTGATTCGTGTGTGTGGCGCTTAGAATGAAATGTGAAAGAGCGCCAATCGACGATGAGCTATGAAAAGCAACTGAGTCGCAGGCCTACGGTTGAAAAGGCTCGTTTGAAGCGAGAAATTTGGTTTAGTTAAACTAGGAAGACAAGCAGCTTCCGTTAGTGATTTGATAGAAAATACAGTATCCTTCTCATTGAATTTTATAGCAATTAACCTGCTTTTGTGCAGGCCTAATGACAAAATGTTGTGGTTGTTGTTTCTACAGGCGCTGCAGCGATGTGAAATCTTCTCGCAACGTTGTTGTCGCTATTAGCGCTTCCACACTGCTGCGATGTATTCATCTATAGAACTCGCCCCCAGAATTGTATGTCTACAGCGTAGTGATACGCCTGCACTGAAGACTTGGTACAAGTCCTAGCAGCGCTGTAATGAGGTAGTGCGACGTCAGCAGTACCGCGGATAAGCTGAGTGTCGTCGGACTACAGCGTGTCGCGACAAGAGATAATTATTGACTCCACGTCTTCCTTCAATAGCGCGCGTATCTACCGCTATCAACTAACTGCTGTTGGTCAACGCAGAAGCGTGACGTAGCAGCTTAAGAAGGCTAATTTAGTGTAGAGCGGAATCATTTGTAGACTGCGGAATTATTTGCGGACAGTGCAATAATTGCTCCTGAACATCGGTGAAAGTGCCAAAAAATCGAAGCATGAAATCTGATACAGCGTACACGAGCATTAAGATGCACGCTTAGATTTGCATCGACAAATAGAAAGTTGATGTCATCAGAATCCAATAGTTTCATTTCGTGAATATCTTATCCCATTGACTGACACACACTCCTATCTGCCAGAGCGATGGATGTTGGCTACGCCTACTCTCTCCGCCCCCCTCCTGTCGGTGACGCCCCTTCCACAGCCTCCCTCCCCTGCTCCCTCATGGCCGGCGCCGCCCCCCACACCCCCGCACGCCCCCGCTCCCCCTACGCGAGCTCCGAGGACGACGACTGCCCCCTGCCGACCGATCACGGGTACGAGGGGGCCCCCAAGCCCCCCCGGCGGTGCAGGGTCAACAGCGGGGGCTCGGTGGGGTCCCTGGTGGGGTGCAGGGGGGAGTGGGTGACCCTTAGCAAGGCCGTGCTTATGCAGTTGGTCGAGAGGATCTGCAGACTGAGCTTCCAGAATGCCGAACACTCCGGGTTCGAAGCGGAGGCTTCGGCGGACTACTGGAACGGCGGAAGTTTTTCCCGCGACGATGCGGAAGATAGGCGAGCAGAAGAATCGTGGAGTACTTCGTCGATGGATGATGGTGGAAAGCGTGAAAAAGAGAAGAAGCTCAAAAATAACACGGACATGTCGATGGAACGATCGGATGTGTTGGACACATGGGACACGAAGCCTGAAGTTATGTTGCATCATCGGGGCTTGGTCAGTAGTGAGATGGGTGATTCTAAATGGGAATCATGCTCAAACGGGTCTGCTGTAGTGGCTGCCAGCCAGAATGCGTGGCAGAACGTCTGGCCTGCTGAATTGGAGGTGAATGCTACATCAACTAAGCTTTCGTCGTTTGTTCCTTTAAGGACCGCTTCTTGTTCTAATATTGAAAAATCGGTTCTGGAAACATCCCATGGTTCAGTTCGAAACGAATCCTCAGCAGTAAAATCGCCCTCTAAGCAGAAGTCTCCCGTTATCACAGCTTTGTCTCCGTCAAAATTGCCTTTCTCTGTGAATAAGCCATCAGTTACTAACCATTCTGCAAGCTCTACGTTCAACACATCGACGGCAGCTTTGACGACTGCTTCATCGAGTCAAGTAAACACAGCCTTGCCTTCCACCACGCCACCTATCGGGTGTTCCTCGCTGACGTGTTCCACTCAGACCACACCAGCCTTCACTCTAGCATCCAAGGCGACTCCAGGCCCCCGGCGATGCCCCTTCGTTCGGCCATGGGGAGGAGATGAGGCGGAAGAACCGGAACCTCAAATCTTAGACGGAAAAACTGCATTTATTGAGCGGAATGCTGAACCAGTTTTAATGCCTTTGTCGGGGAGTAGCACGGATGTGATATTGCGCGGTGAAGAGGTTGCTAATGTTAGAAATACGCACGACCGTGGATTGGTGAGCGGAATTACTTCGCCCGGGTTGAATGCTGATTGGTCATCGATGACGTCGCCTTCTCGTAGAGTTGTTTCCGTTACGGCGAATGCGTTTCGAAGCAAATCTTCGCACTCCGTCGAGGCCATTCTGACGTCACGCGAGCCGCCTGTGACGTCATTTTGTAGCGTGAAGTCACGTTCTAACGTGACTTCACATTCTGCGGCGGAGCGCGCTGCTCCCATGCCTCCTCCCTTCGTACAAATGCAAACGTCGAATTTGGATGGCCGTGCACCGAAATTTAATTCTGCGTCTCTGCTTCGCAGTCGCAGACAAAGACAAACGTCCCGATTTCAAGGAGAAATGGAAACAGATGGCCTGCTTCTACGCAAACGGTTCGCAAGCGATGGAGATAAACCTCAACGGCAAGCGACAGTGGCCAGCGATGACCTCATGAATTTGAGTGATGTCACTCACGCAAATTTTGTCAAATTAGATCAAAGAATGTCAGATAGAGATAGAAGATTGTCTCATGACAGAACAGCGCGAGTGCGTTTGGATCAGGCTCATCCTGTAGCAGCTGTAACTGAACGAGATATGCCAATGGATACAAAAGAGAAAGACTCCACGATTGACGAATCATACTGCAGAAAGTCTGCCACCGAACCGACAAGAAATTATCTTTATGATATATCGGGTGCGTCAGTGAAAGCTGATGACATGATGGGGCATGATAAACTGTTACGTCGGCCAAATTCTAGCACAACCGGCGTCGTTTCTTTTTCTGATATTAACTTAGTCCTGCCGAGCAATTTGACCGAAAATCGTTCGGTGATGGAAAAAGATAGGGGGATCGCTTCTCCTGCTAAATCCCACCGGGCTGGACGCCATCTTTCCACGAGCAATTCCCTCGTCGATCTTTTGATGACGTCATCGTCGTCATCCGATGGATCACGTGACGCATACGATGACGCGGACGTGACGTCAGCGAATCAACGCGCCGCTGGATGCGTGACCGGGAATTACGACGTCACGATGAGACTTGATTATGGCAATAGATCGCTGCATCAGCAGCATCAGCAGCATCAGCAGCAGCAACAGCAGCAGACAGCTAAACGGCGACGAACCAAACGTCAAGTTCACACCCAGCTTCTTTCTATCTCGCAAAATTTCCCACCGAATACTTCGACTGAAAGCGGCTATTCATTCGAGAGATATACCGATTCGAATCATTCGTTTTTTGCTCTCCCCTCTCCCCGCTTTCCTTTCCCCGTCCTCCAGCGCTGCCTCCCCCACTTTCCGGAGCGCCGCGAGCCGCCGCTGACCTGCCGCCGATCGATAATGACGTCACACAACGACGTGACGTCACTGGGCCGCCGCAGCCGCGGTGGCGAGTGCAGCCAGTCGTGGGTGGCGCTCAGTAAGACGCTTATTTACGAACTCATCGACCTGGCGCTGTCGCACAACGCACTGGCGGCGGGGAGGAAGCACGTGCGGCAGCAGCAGCAGCAGCAGCAGCAGCAGAAGAAGAAGACGAAGCAACAAGCGAGTCAGGACACACCTCATCAGGCTGAAGTTGACATGGAGACCGTTATAACATTATCAGAAATTGCATCAGATAGTCCGATCGTTAACGGTGGCAGCAGCACCATTGAAGGCGTTCATATTGACGTTGAGCTGGTCGATGTTGAAACTGATTCTTCTACGATGCACGAGATCTCGGGTCTCAACGATGATCGCCAAACATTGTGCAAGGATGAGAATAAGAGTCTAACGTCTGCAGCTCCGCCTACTATACTCGAGTCTACGCCAGTCAAAGCCATTGTTGGAGATGAACATACAGTCACAAAACAGGCTGCGGTGGATAATCATATCATATCTGCTGAAGTGGAACATTTAAATGATTCCGGCCGTGATTCCTTCACAGGCTCTCACTCTGCTGCGGCAGAATCGAAAAAGGATCAATTTCAAAACGCTGGCATCTCTGATATTGAAATTCCCACACGTGCAGATCATTCAGCAACCAACGAAACAGATCCTAAACTACCGTCAGAGAAAGATCCTTTAAACTCTCTCGATCCTGATCCTCTTCTTGTCGCCCAGTCGGATCCACACGCGGCCTCTGAATGCGATTCTCCCATACAGGAACGTTTCAATGATAAAACTTCAACGTGCCACTACAACAACAACAACGACCACGACTCGGACGATGAAACAAAGGAGATTGTTTCACCTCCTCCTAGACTGTCCCCTCCAAGATTGGCACCCCCACTGCCGGACGCTGCTGATCTACCCCCCCGGTTAGTGGACCTCCCCTCTGACGCGCTGCAGGGGGGGATGGGTGCCGGGGCCGCGGTGAGGGGGAGGGGGCGCCCGGGGAGAACGACCCGTGTTCACCCCGGAGCGAGGGGCGGCAGGGCGGAGGGCGACAGGGGCAGGGGGGTTAGCAGGGGAAGGGGAGGAGGTGGTGGAAGAGGTAGAGGTGAGGGAGCGGGCGAGAGGGCTAGGGGGGGAAGGGGAGTGAGGAAAGGAGCACGGGAGGGGGTTAGGTCAGTGAACGTGAAGGGAGGTCCGGGCTGGATGGCGTTAGACAAGAATCAGGTAGGCGTATGGGTCCGATAGGGTGCATTACTAAGGTCCCCTGTGACGTTACTAGACTCCAAAACGAACTCTAAATCCAATATTGGCTTAATGTCCTCCGTTTGATTAGGAATATAAGATTCAGCATTAACCCCTAATATCACGATGCTCACTTAAAAAAAGTGTTTCGTCTGGCCCTGAGTGTGAATGGAGCTATGTCAAATAATTTGTTTAATTCTTTTTGCCTATGGAATTTGCAAGTCAATTTATTTTGTGTCAAAAAGCTGTAAATCATTAGGCTGCACGAGTAAAAAAGTCGATGGACTTTATGAGTGCAAAGAGTATATCCGTTTGTTAGCACTGTATTCTAATTTATTACCTAGCCTGCAT
This sequence comes from Chamaedrilus cognettii, assembly GCA_034695025.1. Classification (NCBI taxonomy): domain Eukaryota; kingdom Metazoa; phylum Annelida; class Clitellata; order Enchytraeida; family Enchytraeidae; genus Chamaedrilus; species Chamaedrilus cognettii. Next base: position 12,133 of record JAQIWG010000242.1, read on the forward strand.
CATTGACATGTTGCGCTGTTTGATATGCAGGTATTTGATGATAGCCTATTGCTGATATATCCTTTCTCTAAACCAGATTCCGTCCCTTTAACCTTTCTTGATTAACCTTTAACTTTTCTTTTAATCTTTGACCTCACCCAATTACAAGACAAGAGGATGGAATGAATTAAGGCATGGTTTTCTTTATTATGCATTATGCATCATTATGCATTGCAGGTATCTTTCCTTGTCGACTCCCTCGTTGGATCCATGATGCAACTCGACGACCCCCCACCCCCCCCTTCCGATCAGCCCCTTGCTGCCTCACCCCCCTACCTTAATACCCCCGCTGACCCACCCCCGCTTGAGCCATTAGTCTCTGAGGATTCGTCGCTCAAAGGTCATTCGATGGATGTCGCCAGCTGCTCTACATCTGCTGCTGCAGCAGTAAAGAGGCATTCATTAGATGGCGACGCTGTTTTATTGTCGCAGCGTGTTACTACAGTGCCTGGTCTAGTTAAACAGGCGTCAGTCGGTGACGCCAAATTAAACGACGTTAGCTATAATAGTTGCGGCAAATCGCAGCGCTCGGATAGGGGCAGAGACTTGATGGACGACACAATTGGTGGATCAAGGAGGCAGTTAAAATGGAAGTCGAGCATGCTGCTGCGCATGAGAACTGGGGAATTGCGGACTGGCGGGGAGGGAAAAACCCCGCGCGCGACGACGAGCTGCATGACGTCATCGATGACGTCATCGATGACGTCTTCGTCCGGACATTCGCAGTGAGGGAAATCCCTGCCTGTTAAGTAATGATTACGTGACAGAACAAGACTATGACGTCAGCATCTTGACACGCAATAAAAAATTATTCTATATAATGTCATGAGCAGGGTTAGACTTGTTATTGTTTGCCTGTGAATAGAGTCGCTAGGAATTTTCGTTTATTTTTTGTGTTTTTCCCATGACGACTCGTTACGTAAAGTATTTGGATCAATTGTGAAATTTCAATTTTCCACGCGGGTCTCGGTTATCGTTTTCTTTGACGTATTGTACGCTGTGAGTCCAAAACAGGAGGCATTAAACTCTTAGCTGTTTGTTTTGTCAAACGTTAGGTGATTTTACAAATTCTTTCGCCATTAGAAAGAGGATTAAATTTTAAACAAATTACATAATGCTGATTACGAAAGCATCGTAATAATGTTTGGCAGTAATACACGGAGAAGTTTAGTGCCTCTTTTTTTGACTTACGGTGTAGATAAAGTGTTGTTAGATGGGTTTCCGGTGCCAACGTTATTTGAATGCGCTTGGATTGGTTAACGAATCTCGGTTACTTTATTCTTGCTTGTAGAACGTTTCGCTTTAGATTCCAGCCAACATTTGAGTTTGAATTTCGATGCGTTAATAAATGCTTACTAGTTGCCTAGTTGATGTTTAATTTATGCGTGTCGATAAGGGCTTTTGTTTAACGCGAAACGCGTTGCGTCGATATGTGAGCGAAATTTAATTAAGTTCTGCTTTAGAGAGGAACAATGTAGAGAAGCTGTGATAAGTTATTAAAATTTAGCGACTTGTAATAACTAATGCTGCAGTGCATCGATAAGGACACTGGTAAATAGGAAGATGCTTCAACATGCCACTGCTCTGCGGGATATAATTTTTAAAAATTATGTTAGCTTAAAAAAATACTCCGTTTGCGCCTTAACATTTTGATAGCTGGCCAAAGAGCAAAGAAATAAATTTTGTCACCATGTCTTTGAAATTATATTGTAGCCTAAACTAAACTAGAGGAATATTACGAAAATTAATAACGAAATGAAATTTGGACTAAAAATTACAGATAAAAAGCTTACGACGAGATCCCCAGAAATTTGTCTTCTAATTTTCCGGTGTCCTTAGTGTAAATAATTATTTCTGTGTGCTCCTAACCTAACACTGTACATGCTTCTTGACTGTGTGATGACATGTTTTCATATTTTTATCATCTAACTTAAATTTATTCATGCCGTTTGTATTATCATCTCTATTATGGTTCGCGTTACAGCCAACGACCAGTGAGGGCGTTTTTATACTGTTATGCTGCGTACAATGTACATACAGCCACCGAGTCAGAAGTGTCTAGCTGTAGTTTTTCATAGCGCGTACTTTAACCGGTGGAATGTGAATGGACGTGTTACGATAATGGGCGCCGGCACGGTGGAGGGGCAGGTTGGGGACTAAGTTTCCATTTCCGAAATTCTTACAGGCAAGCCCCTCTCGCAAAATCAATTTCCACTTTGCTCCCCCGCCCGGAATCCTCTACGCCCGTCCAAAAATAAACACGGATGGCTTTAATTTGCATTGAAAACATTGATTCGCCCCTCAAGTGTCCAATAGAAGTCAATGTTTTGATAAAAAAATTACATTTTCTTCCCCCAAAACAGCCAAATTGTGCCCGCGTCCATAGTTGCCGTTAGACGAAGTTTACACCGATGCTTTTAACCGGCAATGCTCAAGTTGAAACTGTTGCAGTTTTAGACGCTGCGTCGACTAGTTATGCTACACAAGAATGTCTATTTTTGTACAGCGTCATCTCAATACACCACTTGCTTTTTGTATTTGCCGGTAGCTCATCAAAGAGGCAGATAGCATCATTGTTGGTTATTCCGCTGCAATATTAGATGGGCGACAATATTTTGAAGTACCCGAGCACCTACAAAAATTAGACCCCAACAGAACACAATAATAAATTATAAGGAAAATGATGCACTATGCCATAGTGCATCAGTAAGTTGTACAATATTTAGATATCGATTCAATCACTAGCCACAGCGTGGGATTCTGTACTAGACAATCTTTTTTTGTGTTCTTGTGCTATAGGCCAGTTTGAATCCGAATCCTAAGAAACTCTATGCAAACTATGACTAACAATAGCTAACTCTTGTGCTGAATTTCATGAAATCGCGTTGAGATCAAGATTGAGATCGATTCATAGACTGACCAATAAACGCGCTTGAACCATCTTAAATTCAAGACCACATCTTGGCTCACACGAGTTGATTGGTCAGTGCTGAACTTGATCTTGAGCTCAATGCAGTTCATGCAAGCCAAGATACTGAACTCTAAAATAACCAAAATAATTATTACTAATCCAAAATCATACATGTAGTTCAATAGCGATTCAGATAAAAAAAATAAAAATAATAAAGAAGAAAAAAATAAAGGTGCCGGGCCGAAACCATACGGCGTGCGCCTAGCGACGCGCGCGGTAATAACTCGCTAGTTCACATTTGACTCGTCGTTCTGTATCGAAGCCTAATAGTATCTGATATCTAGTTACTACAACAGCAGACAGGCTATTGTGTCTAGTTTGTGCATAGAGATCTGTACAAATGTCACAATCCGCAAGCTAGTGTCCCGTCGACTATTCAATACAATGTACATTGTACAACATTACTGCGGTCTAAGCAAAATGCTTACCGAAGCTTGATGGTCAACCATAGCGCCCTTAATTAACCTTAGCCTAGGGCACATCAGCATAGGGCTCGGACCAGACATAGGGCTCGGACCAGCCTTAGGGCTCGGACCAGACATAGGGCTCGGACTAAAGTTAGGACTCGGACCAGCCAAAGGGCTCGGACCAGCCTTAGGGCTCGGACCAGCCATAGGGCTCCGATCAGAGTTAGGGTTCGGACCAGCCAAAGGGCTCGGACCAGCCTTAGGGCTCGGATCAGCCATAGGGCTCGGACCAGACATAGGGCTCGGACCAGACATAGGGCTCGGACCAGCCTTAGGGCTCGAACCAGCCCAAGGGCTCGGACCAGCACTGATCGTTCTAAACCATCTTAACCATCCATTTCGGCCAGTCAACTCCCATCACCAACCAATCATACCGCGTACTCCTAAACTCAAAGTAACAAAAGTCAACCTAATTGCCGCGCATCACATGAGCGAACACTTCCCCTGCAGCATCTCTCGTCGTTTCTGCGACCTTGACTTCTTCGACTCGAGGTTGAGGGTCATAGTGCGGCGCCGCTCCAGCAGCAGCAGCTCCTGAAAACAGGGCACAGCTAAAAAAATATCTACTACTGCGCGTGTACGATAACAGATCATTATATTTTAGAACACAATTGACCGTTTGCACTATATTGTTCAATTTATAGTACAATATTCCCCAGACTTTTCCTGTCCATGTAGAACTCGCGCGAGAGTTGGGGAGGTGGGGGCTGCAGGGGGATGCCGACAAAAGTTTTTTTGAGGCTATGCCTTTCTTAACAGAGCTATTCTTTACGCAATTTCATCATAGCTAGAACTGCCATGAAGGGATTTTTTGGATTTTTTTGTGTCTTAGCTTCTATAACTGCACATCTCCTGTAACAGCAATGCTAGATCAAAAATAACCTAAACATGCCTGGAAGAGCTCGTTGACGTTGTGGTCCGTCTTGGCGGACGTCTCCATGAAGGCGCACTTCCACACCTTCGCCAGCGCCTGCCCCTCCGACGCGTTCACTTCGCGCGCGTTGGCTGCGAGCAGAGAATCGAACGTTAACGTGAAGCTAATATATGAATTTTTTCGTAAAAGACCGAGTTAAATGTACATATAAGCCTAAATATATACAACAGAAAAGAGCCAAAGATCGGCTAGGCTGGAATATTTAGACACCAATGACCTGTCATGCGCAGCAGAGCTCTGAAGAAGAATATTTACTAACTCCTGTATAAGTCTATCTTATATAGAGATGAAGAGAAGAGATCGGCTAGGCTGGAAGGTTTGGACACCAAAGGCCTGCCACTTGGCAGCGCACCGAAGACAATTAATATCCCCCCCGCCACTCATGCGGCTCGTCGCTCTTGTTCCCTATGAGCATAGCCGGTAAGCCATGCGCGCTGCCGCGGTAATTTCTCTCGCACAGAACCGGACTGTATATAGTCTTTGCGCTACGGTCTTTAAATTGCAAACAAAATAGAAAAACAAAACGCACGCGGCTCGTCGCTTTTGTTGCCGACGAGCATGACGGGGATCCCGTCCGTGCTGCCGCCCTTGAGCGCGCAGATCTCCGCCCAGATGGGCCGCAGCTCCTCCAGGCTCTGCTTGCTCGTGATGGCGTAGACGAGGATGAAGGCGTGGCCGCGCGTGATTGACAGGCGCTGCATGGCAGGGAACTGATGACTCCCCGTCGTGTCCGTGATTTGTAACGTGCAGACCTGAGGGGGCGGCAGGAAAAAGGAAAATAGAAGGTCTGAGAGCGTATGCATATCGATCAAGACAGTCAATAACATGCTTTATGCTTAATATCTCAATTATGCTTTCCTCATTGGGTTGCTGCATTATAGTGAAGAAAATTGCAAAAAATATCCGACTAGGAGTCAAATCTTGTACACTTCAAACACCTATTTTCACAAACCTTGCATTCCTTAACTATATAAACAAATCGCTAGAAATGCACTTACTCCTGCAGGTCGGGGAATAAAAAATTTATCTGTCGCAAAAAAGTCACAATTTAAGTCACAAAGGCACAATTTAAGTTGCAAAGTCACAAAGTCGCTAAATGCATTTTAACTAAAATATCCGACTTCGGGTTAAAGCCTGTTTAGCCTGCTGACAATCTGGTGCTTCGCAATAAATGCACAAATTACGACAATGGCATAAATGAAACAAAATAATTGTTAACAGCGCATCCCTGTTGACCACAATACGCACATACGCCTTGAGATCTGACCTGTTTATTGCAGCTGATGACCTGTCGATATGTATCCTCCACGGTCGGCACATAGCTATCCCTGAAGGTTCCCTTAACGAATCGCAGAACCAGGGAACTCTTGCCCACGCCCCCCGCTCCGAACACCGCCACGTTATAGTCATTGCTCTGCTCCGGCATCTCGGCTCAGCCCTCACCCCCGCAAGCCAGGGAACAAAGAAACGACTTGAAGCCCAGCGCTCCCCGGGCAAGTCGTAAGAGGCGACTAAAGAGCGGGGAGCGGTCTTCCACACAGAACCGGACTGTAGGCCAATAGTCTTAGTTAGTACACACGGTCCTTAAGCTCTCAAAACCACAGCTCAGCGCTCGAATCAAATCAGTGGACTTCAGGCCAACGATAGCCTGGTATACTGCTGCTAAACAGTCTGGCTCTTCTGTACCCTTGTAGCCTATAGTAATATGAGTGTCTAGTCCGGGCCAGTCAACGGTGCTGCGAAGAATCAAGAATAATGATGACTTTAAGAGTTGAAATCGCATCCAAATCAAATAAGCAATTTATGCCTCAATTTACACATAAATTACACGTAATCAAGTCATTACTCGTTATATACCATGTCGTTGAATATGATTGAAATAAAAATGTTTTAAAAAGCAATATGAAACGTAGAACTAGTCTCAAGATCTCAGCCAACATAGAGCCAGCCAGCTGAACATAATATAGGTCCTTTCTAGGACCGAAGAATTTGTCGTTAGGTCTACTAGAAGTTACATCATACTCGCAAGTCGAAATAAGAAATTAATTAGAAATCGTATAATTGACTTCACGCGTCTAGAGCCCACTTTCATATTTGACACGAAATTGCACGTCTAATACGAATCAAATGTCTGAACTGTGAATGCCGTATTCTGTGTTCACAGCCTTTTATCATATAGCCTGCATGACTACATATGCGGACTAGGCCCACGCCCATTGTTGTTATTGACTGAAGCTAGTCAAGCTTATTTACAACGTAGAAATAGACCGGGAAGAGAAAAGACTCGGAGATCTCATTCATTAGAAAATTTGATGGCTTCTGACGCTAGAGTCGAATGCGTAAGCAAGCGCAGCACGAGCTGGACTATTGCGATTAGCCTGCCTTCAAGCCTGTCATAGATAATTCTACGGATCATTTCCCTTAGAGGAGATTCTCAGTAAGCTAATAACTTGTTGTTCACCGTCGGCTTAAAATGTCACAACAAGCGCCTACCTGCGGCTGCTGCATAAACAAGCCATTGAAACATGTAAACATCAGCCGCAGCGCGTGAGTGAAAAACAATAAAGACTCGGCGACATTGTCACAACGGCTCAAAACATCCTGAGGGGCGCCTTGATGTTATCAAGCAACCGACGTTTCTAGCACTGGAGTTTGAATATCACAAAGATTATCGCGACGGTTCATCTATATATAGAAAACGAATCGAGAGAAGCGTAAAAACCTTAAATTTAACTCATCTGCGCGCGCAACACCACGCGAAAACTTCGCATTAATGCTTGTCGTCCAACTCTGTCTAAAATGATTGGAATAACTACAACAATTCAAAGCTGGCAGGCTAATATACACGTAGTAACTTAAGCCTGCTAGCAATATCCTTGACAGAGAAGCACGCTATCATGCGGCAGTTCAGAATAATTTAGTGAATTCGAGAAAATTCTCCTCTGCCAAACCAACGTAATAATATTAACTGCAAAGAAAACGTTCGTGTGGCAGGCTAGACCCGTGAAAAATTTCTACCGAAGTTCATCAGTACGCCAGTCCTACATGAATGTGTGATCTACCTACCGCGTTGCTACGTTACGGCGTCGGTTCGATGGAACACTACACTATAATTACTCGAGCGCTGACCGCAGTCATTCGCTGCGAGGTCTCGTCCTCTTGTCTATTCGAGAGGCACCAGTTCACGCGCGCTAGTAATCAATGGATGCCGTGCTGGCGGCCCGGGGGCTGAAGGCAGAGACAGGCCTAGCGGCCCGGGGGCTGAAGGACGAGACCGGCCTTGTCTCTGTTTTCGCTGACACCGCTGCTGGCAATGACGCGCCCACGCACGCATCAGCAAGCTATGCTGCTTCGGTGCCAACTGCTGCAGCAGCTATTTATGCTGCTGCATCAGCAGATGCACTAGCAGCTGCAGCAGCATTTAGCAACTCAGCTTTCTGTCGCCAATGCTGCTACAGCTGCTGCTGCTGTGGTTGCAGAGCGTTTGCTTTCGTGCGCGGCACGTTATATCATGGTGGTAGAGACCAAGGGACTTTTAAAGAAATTTTCACTGGTGGGGAAACTTTGGAAAAGGGCATTTTTGCGCGTAATTATAAGTCAATAGATTTTGATTATTTGAAGCAGTCAAAATAAGACAATTAACATTTTTATAGAAGTAAAGTATTGCACTGAGTATTGCACAGTCAGATATGTTATCCAGTTCAACCAAAAATTAGTAAAGGCCTGAATCAACTTAAAAGTTGCAAAAAAACTAGAAAAAATTGTCAGTCATTCTGAAAAATTTCTTAACGAAATCGCTTTGTGAGTAAATGTCTACACTGGGCTCACGTTCTATTTTTTGACTATTACTTAGGAGGTTTGACTATTACTCAGGATTATTCTTCAACTTTTTTGAGGGGTCTCCAAATTCAATGGTGAGACGAAGCAAAGGGCAAAATCACTGGTGGGGAAAAGGGCAAGAACAGGTGGGGAATTTGAGAGGGCTGGTGGAGAATTCCTCACCAGTTAACATGTTAAAAAATGCCCTGGTAAATGTGCGAAGCTTTGTGGTGACCATGCAGCGAGCAGCTGCGGAATTTTTACTTTACCATTCTATTTCACCGTAAGTGAATTCGCTGCTAGGAATATTGTGAGAAAAGTGTTTATTGATTAAAGTACATTTATCGAATTGACGCCGTTGACGGATGCGATTTTTAACATGATCCTTCGTTCTACGGATGGTCCTTAAACTCACCCAATACTCCAGTAATACGAATTTCTAGCAAAAACTTCAGTCTATAGTGTTGCATTCTATTGAAATACTTGGAATCTAGGGATGGTAAGAGCCTTTTTGATATGGGTATATAGCGGTGCCGATGTCCAGCTGCCATTAGCGCCCACACTTATTGACCGCACAGCAACTGTACCGTATACGTACATACGTATTATATACCTGTACGTACCGGTACAGACCTGTATGTATTATAGGCTTCCTGTTAGTTGATAGCTTAGTAGCCTGTCCAATGCAAGCGCGCGCCTTTGATACATGTATGAGCGCCGTCGAATTGTTTTCGACTTCTGGGATCCCGATGAACTGCGGAACATTTTTCTCAGGATTCCAAGCGGCTGGCTTTTCGCAATGATCGTTAACGGATATTACGGGTTTCGTTGACGCAGCAGAGAGAAAACAGCAGTACTGTTGGTAGCATTGTCCTCGGGTAGGATTCATTGATTAATATTTTATTTCGCCACAACTACATGACTTTGACTGCCGATTTGTCGATGTATGCAGTACGCCAATGACCATGTTTCGTAGTCTCCGTTTTTTGGCCCTATTCCGTTTTCAGTTCACGTGTAGCCAACAAAGAGCAATACTCAACCTGTACATGAACCAGTAGACGCGCGAACGTGTCCCCATGACCAGTAGACACGTCTGAGCGCATAAAATATGAACCTCTCAATGAGCCTATCGCCGCACTCGCTAGATGCCACTACGACAGCAGATGGCAGCAGCAGTGGCACCATTCAGCAAGCAATATCTGCAGCAGCATCAGCAGCAGCAGCATCATCAGCAGCAGGCGCAGCAGCAGCAGGAGCAGCGCCGAAGGCAATCATTATTCCAGGTCTACACTTGTCGATCGATGGGACAGGCGTGCCTGCGGGCCAGGGATTCCGTTCAACTGGCGTCGCGGCGTCTATGACGCCAGAAAATTGGACTCAAACGCCAATGAAATCGTACCCCCCGCGTCGTGCACGTGGGGCGCCAAAAATTGTGCTCCCGGTATCTCCAGGCGTCAGATAAAAAAAATCCTGGTGTTACAGGCGTCGCTGTAATTATATTATATGTATAGTGTATTGATACTCGAATGGTTGCGATGCCAGAATATGAACTCTCTGGCTTATTGAGACGACAAAACGTATGGATCTTGGCGTCTGGACACCAGGAGAAAGCTTAGCTGGAACCCTGCTGAGAGCATTAACTCACTGCCCGGCTCGACCCGTCCTGCAAATGGAACTTGGCTCAGCCTCCAGCAAAGACTCGTTTATGCTTCTCGGAAATTCTTTTTTTTACCGTGCATACTATCTTCTGCACGCTCTCTTCCTCGCTAAGTTTGTCCCTCGGCATTGCACCGACAGCATGCTAAACGGGACCGCGAGCTTAGCACTCGTACAGAAACAGGTTATGTGCTCACACAACGCGATAATGAATCATGCACAGGCATACTACAAGAAAAACAATATGTAAAAATACTCATAAATGAAAAGGTTCGCATCTTTTAACTCTCTCTTTGGCTGCTTGAAGCTTCAAGATCACTGAAATTTCAATTCAAATATTCGCTAATTTCAATGATATTTTGATACGGAATGTGGCTGCGCGCACGCATAATTTGCATGTGTTTTACATGTCCATTGGAGAATCAAGTAAAGTGGTGGCCCGTCTGAAAAACAGACGCCTTTATAAAGGCTTTCCGGTTATACAAACTATGACTCTTCCAAGTCTCAATAGCGAGGCCAAATTGGCCTTAATTGAATACGGGTTTTCGTTTGTCGAAAAAGCTTACACCCCTCTAAATTAAATATTCTTGATTCGGTTTTGTCAATCAAGCCCTATTCGATATTTTCGCCAGTGTTTGGCTGTCCGTGCCTTTTGCGCGCAGCTGGTTGAAGAATGATGGTTCTTTATTGTAGAGCCTATTCAATGCCGCTATCGTATAGCCTAATGCTACGCAGCAGCGCATCGGAAAGCCCTTAGCCTTGTAGGATGTAGATTGTAGAATATTGAGGGTAAAGCAATGCAGCAGCGCTCGGGCTGCACGTAGGCTATACACGTAGCGTACCGTATGCCTGGCCTGTGACCGTTGTGCGACACACAAGCGAACCATGACAATCTGTTGCAGGCCCATGTGGTGCCATCAGGCGCGGCTTGATCGGGCAATATTTTTGAAGGCGAGGTCGTACAATGCAGACATGCTATGTAACGATTTTTTGATCTTTGTGATTTATGCGACATTTCTGTAACTAAAGGGGTGAAAACTCCCCAACCCCTGACTAGCAACTCCAACGTAGCCCAACGTAGCCCAACGTAGCCCAACGTAGCCCAACGTAGCCCAACGTAGCCCAACGTAGCCCAACGTAGCCCAATGGAAGACCCATCCATGCGTAGCAATGATACACTTTAACCGATCCGATTGTAGTAATGTAGGCTGCGGCCAACATAGTCGGCAGAAGGTGTGTTTCATACTCGTCGGTGATTGGTCGCGCAGTGGCACACCTGTTAGCTCCCAGCCAATAGCGCTGCTACACGACAACCGGCTGTAAGGACTGCTGCTTTCAATGGTAGGAATACAATGTATGATGCCGCCCTTGTGAAACTAGAATGTGTCGTGACCATCGGCCAGACGCTAGACGCGAATTTGGTGGAGCACCCGGTAGAACTCAACCGCTAATTTATTTTCATAATTTGAAGACCACAAAAGTTGCAAGTAGGTGATAGTAAGTTCTTCGCAGGCGACTTGTATGCCTACAATTGCACCTATGTCGATTTCTTTTCCAATCTCAGCTCAAAAATTTTCAATTAAGGCCTACGTCTTCGGCTGTTGGCATTTAAAATATATCTGCAATCATCTGAAATTTCAATGCATCAAATCTGTTATATTACTCTCGACTTTATTCGAACATGAACAGAATTTCTTCTCCCTCAAAAAAAAAACAATTGCGCTCGCGCTCAGGCCCTTTTATGAGACAGAAATAACTTCGAAAGCGTATATAAGCCTGTAGGCAATAAATTCCTTTTAGCAGGCCTATAAGCCGAGTCAGCAGTCGGCACATAGAGGCGCTTCAACCTGCGCACGGTGTGCACTGTGCAGTGTGCAAGCCAAGGCCGCCTGCATATCCCACGGTTTTAGTAGGCCGACACTTCGCTGCGCTCAGTTGAAATGTAATAACGTAGGCCTGATTGCCGGATTTACGCGCATTTGTATTCGTCGACAACCAGGATTTGCTGATCAATAAGTAAGCTAAGCGTCCAGTAAGTTAGGCGCCTCGTTGGTGGTAGTGGTGTTGAATTTTAAAGACCGTGTGTAGTAACGAAAACCATTACGGTCCGGTTTAGTGTAGAGGGCCACCACAGAACCGCTCGCCCCTCTTTAGTCGCCTTTTACGACTCACCCGGGTAGCTCTGGGCTGCTAGTCTTTGTTCCCCGACTTGCTGGGGTCGACTAGGCGCTTCGTTCTCAACGTATGTGGTCTCGTTCCCTTGTTTCTCACTCATTTGTAAGAGCTTAGTCAGTACTATTAGGCTTAGCGTCGAACAATTAACTAAATCCTAACCTGAACAGCGATCAAAACAGAAAGCAATACTTAGCACTAAATCGTACCAAATGAGCGGGACCGATGCGTCATGCCTGCGATCGAACAAAATAGACACGTGCAGGCTTCTATGCTGCTAGCTTACGCCAGCAGTTGCCCAAAGTGCTGATGATATGCATGCGACCCATCCTATAAAGCTTTCGGCATCATTATTCTCGGAAAAAATACCGACATTATTTGGAAATCTAGAAACATAATCATTTTTACGACCCCATCGGAAAGTCGCGTCTGGCTATAGGCTGGAGGCGATCACCACTGTATTGTACCTCAATTATTTGATACTAAATTTTACATCAATGTTTTCACAAGGATTGCATCATCCCGTAGTGACCGCTGCATCCCAGGCTCTCGTCCCTAGGTCCTGTATGATACTCCTAGGCTGAGGGGCCCGTGGATTTTTTTTAGTAATCGTGTAATAGCTTCGAGTTGACCGGTAAAATTTCTGCTGGGCTTTTCCGATCGTGACAAATAATCAGGCGGGGAAATGAAGTTGCTGACCTCAGGCCCTTAGGTCGAGCCGTGTCATTTTTAGCATATAGCGACCGAGACAACTAGGTGTAGCCTAGGGCCCAAGACAACAAGTTGTAGCCTAGGGCCCAAGACAACAAGCAGCCTGGGGCCAAGGCTGCGACAAGTTATCGTGGCGTTAACGTTTAGGGTACACAAGTTTATGACGGCGATGTAGGCTATTTATTGCCGAGAATGCCGAATGCAGGGGCAATAACAAGCTGGCGTTGTTTCCGATCGAATGTATTGGCTGAGCATCATTCAGGCTACGCTGAAGATTTAACTTTTGCTGAATCTTTGGTTTCCGTATAGGCTACGTCATCTTGTAGCTAACTTCACTTCATCTTGTCCGCGTGTATCGCGTGCTGTTAATGACCACGGACCCTGATTCTTTCTTTACAATATTCCTTGAGAAAGGCGTAGCGTTTTAACACCTCATTGGTTTTTAGAAAAAGAAAGGTTTCGAAAAATGAAGTTGAAAAGGTTTTAGAAAAATGTTGAAAAGGCTTCAGAAAAGCCCCAGAAGGAGGAGGCTGGAGTGGATGCTTTGCTAAGCAAAGTCACAAAGTTTCAAAGTCGCAAAGTTGCAAAGTCGCAAAGCCGCAAAGCCGCGAAGTCACGCAGTCGGAGTCGCAAAGTAGCAAAGTTCATTTGAACTAAAATATCCCACTAGGGGTTAAGGGATCATTTTAAAGGCCGATGAAGTTCAGAAAGATTAGATTTAATATTATAATGGACAGGTTTTAAACTGAATAAATTATTTAAATTTTGCATAACTAACACGTTGCTTCATCTTTTGCCCAGTAGCTGAATCGAGGTATTTCCACGGAGTCCAGCTATTCCTCCACAATCAACCATGCAGTGTCTGCGGAGAGCACTAACGTCAGAGCTGCGTGGCTGCGTTGATATGACGTCATCGGTTGTGACGTCACGAGCCAGCCAACCAGCGCGCTGTTTGAGCACGACGTCATCGGTTCGTGGAAGCGATACTACGGCGTCACCACCGAAGATACTGATCACAGGTTTGATTAGAGGGCTGATTATCAGTGTTACCATTGGACTAAAATTAAATTGACCTGGATATCGGTATCTCGGCCAAAAATGAGCCTATGAGCGCAATAATGGTTTAAATTCCTTTTGGTCCTTGTTCGCAAAATCGATTTTAGAAAGTTTGAATTCTAACCTTTCTTTATTGTAGAAGATATAAAGATGAGATTTATATTTCGATAAAATTTGAAATCTGCTGAAGATCAAGCTGTTAATAGATTATTGCATGATAACAATTTTTGTTTTAGAAATATTCTTGAAAAGTGGTTTCCTTCACTTTTTCGTTTGACATTTTAATGCTTTCAATCTCAATTTGAGACCACTTGCCACTTTAATCAAAGCCAGCGTGACAGTGATCTTTGATTTTTTTGGCTGACTTTACTTTTCTATTTATCATTCTGAGAAAGCCATAATGGTGTGTATCCAATGGATCAAGTCAAAGCCTTAATTTCTTTGATGACACGTGTAGTTGCGATCAACGCTATTGTGAGCGTAGCCTATAGTCGCCAGTTTATGGATTGTTGTGGCCATCACGAAAATGAACTCTAATTATCGGCGCTCTCAGAACTGGTATCTATCTGAAACTCAAGAGACAAAAAAATCAAATGTGTAGCCAACAAATAGGCGATGACGATGACGTTATAAGTCGCCTTATAAGTCGCCGAGATCTTGTAAGTTATTGGCACAAACTGAAGATATTTTAGAGGACTGTGTAGGTTTGACAGTCAAAGGAGTGTCGACGTTTTAAGAAGGTCGCTGCCGTGTTTTTGAGCATCGAGCTACTTGTCACACAAGTGTTCAACGACATTGATTTCGACATTTCTATTGTTAAGTTGTTCAGTTTCGACGACGTTCCACTTCAGTTCTGTCTTAAAATCAGATGATATCTGCAGCCTTTTAAGGGTTTTTGAATCGTTGCTGCTTGAGGCGTGCGCATCGCCTAAGATTTAGCCTATTCTGGAACCCTATATTTCAAACTGAAGTTATGACGCATTGAATGTTAAGTGAAGGTTACTAACGTAGGCCTATATTGTGAACTGTACTGGAAAATAGTGCAATTTTGCTCAATTCGTTTTCCTCTGCTATTTGTGACGATTTGTGGCTTATGACGCTGTTGTCTAAAAAGAAATTTTGTCACAAAACCATCAACAGCTATTGGTCAGCTAATTGGGCCTGATTTTTGTAACTGGACTTGTTGTAATAAATCAAATTATAATTCAACTTGTTTAGTAACAATATAAGAAGAAAAAATCAAAAAAGACATCATCAGAGACCTGAAATATTAATATTATCGCCAGATATGTGAAGATACACAGCAATTTAGAAATTTACCTCGCGCTTCAATTGTACCGGCGTACTTTTGTTTGGGTTTCGATTTCTTTATTGTGTTGTGCCCGATAACAAACAGATTATTTACATATTGAAGTCAGCATGCCCTTCAAAATGTCAAAACAAATCCAATAGAAGCGCCGCGATAGACAAACAATACATTTGGCGATAACCATTGACGCGAGTGCTGGGTATTTATCCCTAGATTTGGGGATATTCAGGTGATTTAGGGATCTGATTTTTTTTTAAATACCCAGATATCTTGTTTTTTACAATTGACGCATTCTATAACGGAAGCCGGATATTTTTTGTCTAAATTTCAATTCGAGTATATTTTGGCCGAGATACCCAGAATCTAGGTATATTTCATTTTGGTCCACTGGCGATAACAAAGCGGCACGCGTCACACCGTGTAACGCGGATGACATTTTTTTTTATTGTTTTATTAACAGTTTATTGCCCCACAAATAATTTTATATGGATGGTTAAGCTCGTGTCTCACTTGAATTCATTAATTCTACTAACGGACTCTGACCAGAGTAAAATATGAGGTTGTGTTTAACTTGCGCTATCACTGTTTGCATACTGTGCAGTAATATAGTCGTGATACGGATCAAGTGAATTTATTATGCGCTTAGTTTTAGAAATAAAGTACTTCTCTGGGCAGAGGGAGTGTCGGATTGTCACATGATAATATTATCGTTATATGTTACATTCTTGCGTTTGAAGTAACGAAATAAATTAAGGCCAGCGATCATATAAAGTAAAACAATGCGTTTTAAACAACATTCTGTAAACTTCATTAAAGTTGGCAATCGCCACTTAAATTTTCATTACTATTCGTGTTAGCTCAGCTTCGAGTATTCATCGCTTAGTAATCCTAATTAGCAGATGGGCAATGATATCATTGTTTAATTAAAATAATGGCGGTGTTGGTATTTTCGTTGCGCGGATTGTTTCAGGAAGCTTGGGTCAGCTTGGTCTCGGTTTGGCTAGAAAGCTGAGGTTTGTATAATTGCACAGGTTAATTATTGTATTATGTGTTGAGCTATGGGATGTGATTGACATGTGATAATTAAAATCATCAAGTTATGATTACCTTTTTCAGTGTAGGCCATTGTTACTTTATGGACATGACGATAAACATCAATGAGAAACATGTTAAACAATGATAAACATGATAAGCAATGAGAGACATGATAAACAATGATATACACGATAAACAATGATAAACATCAATGATAAACATGATAAGCAATGATAAACATGATAGAAAATGATAGAAATCAATGATAAACATGATAAACAATGATAAGCAATGATAAACATGATAAACAATGATAAACATCAATGATAAACATGACAACAATGATAAACATCAATGATAAACAATGATAAACATCAAGTTTGTGGTAGTTTGTCTACAAGCTATAGTGTTGATTGTACACAGAGATCATCATCATCATCATCATCATTTGCGTTTTACGTTCACTTTTCCGTGCTAGCACAAGTTGGACGTTTTCGACGACGAGACTCCTCCATAACTCACGACACACACACACACACACACACACACACACACAGACGGCGATGTGTAAACAATGTGATTCCATACGAAGTCTTACGCATCAATTTAACTTTTACAAACGAAACAAATCAGTGGCCTACATGTACATGATCACAAAATGAAGCAAATGTTTAAAGTATTACCAGGCTGAGGCAATTGAGAACAATGCATGTGGTGTTTGCTCAGAGTACGTTCTTTATGCACCCAGAGAAGCCTTATGACGTTGGCCCTATACTGCATGAATATCATGAGATAACAGTTTTTTTCTACCACCACTACGTATCATTGGATCTATTTGAATGATCTTGTGTCATTCTAATGGCATAGTCATTTGTACGTACCCTATATCTGCAATTTTATTCAAGCACAGACCGCAAATAAAAACATCAGTTCAATGTATAAAACACAAGCTGCTTGAAATGGGAGACAAAACGCCTTAGTGGATCTAACACGGTTCCCATAAAATACTTTTCAAATCACTGCGCTATACAATCAACACGTCAATTAAACCAAAATAGACTAGGCCTACATTCTAATTTAAAATCCTATTGGCGTGAAAATAAATTTAAAAGCCTCTAGGACATGTCATTATATTTGTCCCGCTTGTCGCACAGGGAGCAGTATGGCGAGCAGAGCGTGATAATGTCGGATATCCTGCGCGCGCCTGATCATGTCAGGAAAAGCGGTAAGTGTAACAATTGGTAAGTGTCGCAATTGTGCGCGAGTCTTATTCTAAATGTCGCTTTGTAACCGACTCTTTTCTCGAGTGGATTTCTAGCCCGGCTATCGATGTGTGAATTTCAAGCAATTCGCCCGTTTGCGCCACCTCCCGTGATGCATCAAGTTGTGCTATAGGACGATTCTGCATCTATACTGTAGCAAAGCCATGAAGGTTAACTTTCAGAAGGTTAACTTAAGATTAAATCAGGGGGTAAACCATGGGCGTCAATCTGTTTTCGTCATTGAGGGGGTTCGAATGGAGTCTCTGGGGTTCCAATATTGGAGGAGTTAAGGACAACAAGCATAATGAAGTTTTGCATGACGCAAGCTCAAGATTATAGGGCGTTCTTGAAGTCGTTTCATACTCTTAGGGGTCTCCAAAATTTAAAATTTAAAATATTTAAAGGGTTAAGGACAACAAATTCAAGATGTTTTGCACGATGCGATCTCAAATATTTGGCATTCAAACAGTCGTTTCATAATAATTAAGGGGTCGACCCTCCCCCGACCCCACCCCCCCCAGGGTTGACCCTTATGCCGTGAATGCCGTGTGGTCCCAGGTCGGTTCATCTATGCGGACATTCTCGATTTCAAGAACCTTCAGGAGATCGTCGTGAACGAGCGCATCGACTGGCTCGTCCACTTCAGCGCGCTGCTCAGCGCGGTGGGCGAGACAAACATCCCTCTGGCGATCAGACTCAACATCGAGGGCTTCCACAACGTGCTCGAGCTCGCCAAGCAGTACAAACTCAAGCTCTTCGTGCCCAGCACCATCGGTAAGCTATTATCTCGCACGTTTTTGTGCGGATTTATTTGTTTGTTCGTTGTCTAACGGCCGAGCAGCATACTTTACTGCCGGACTAGATAATACGCGTAAATATATTTTTTACAAATGCCCCCACGTGTAGCAGCGCGCGCGTGTCGTACCTTGGAACTTTTGCTTGCGCTTTGTCTGCAGGTGCTTTTGGTCCGACCTCCCCGAGGAACCCCACCCCTGATCTCACCATACAGCGACCTCAGACAATATACGGGGTCTCCAAGGTGCACGTTGAGCTTATGGGAGAAGTGCGTACACAATATTAATTTATTAATCGCGTTTGCAATTTATCGTATTAATCAATATATTTTTGTCTCCGCAGCCCTCTATAGTCCTCCGCAGCCCTATGCATTGCAGTGATTTGCAGCGCTTCTTTCTTCTTTTCTACTTCTTTTTCGAAGACTGCTTCCCTCTGAAGCCCTCTGCAGTCCCCTGCAGCCCTCGGCAGTCTTCGAAAAACCAAAAGGATATATTAATCAAGTTTTTCCCAAGGATGAAATCATTAACTGCTGGTTGCTCGATCTCGATTTAAGTTCTATTTAAGTGCGATTTAAATTTGTAGTCCGAATTAATTTACGAAAATCTATGAGAGAATCGCGTCGAATTATTTGATTGGCTAGTTCGGACCACAAAACTAAATCGAACTTACATCGAGGTCGAGCAACCAGCGGTAAGCTTGTAAACATTAAGCGATTGAGTTGTCACATGGATTTCTCGACACTCATTTATTATAAATGTCCTTATTTTAACATCAGTTAGATTTCTAGAAGCAAATTGAACAACAAACAAAACAACAAAACAGAACAAACAACAACACAACAAATTAACAAAAAAATTCATTGATCAAATGAATTGAATTTAACAGCTAACAGCCAACTGATTATATGAACTGAGCCGTTATATCATATAATTTAATATAGTTAATATCAATATCATATAATTAGATTTAATAATTAGATTTAATAATAATAAGATTTAATATTTAATATCATATAATTTAGCTAGACATTTTATTCACGGCAGCAGTATTTCTCTGGCAGTACTACCAGCACAAATTTGGTCTCGACTTTCGGAGCCTGCGCTTCCCCGGCGTCATATCCGCGGACACCAACCCGGGGGGCGGGACGACAGACTACGCGTGCCAGATATTTCACGACGCGCTCCAGTCCGGGCACCATACCTGCTTCCTGCGTGGCGACACCAGGCTACCGATGATCTACGTGGATGACTGTCTCAGGTCCATCACTGAGGTTTGATGAACTTTCATATTCACTTATGCTGGGTTTTAAAATGCGTGTTCACTCTTTAATCTGTGATTTTGATGTATGTATGAAATTTTATTTCAAGCGCAGTCAAACGAAAACATAAGCACAAACACCAAAATGCAATCCGCAAGATCTGGGGTGCCGTTCACTGATGCTGGGTTTTAACACGCGTGTTAACTCGCTAAGTCCCTTTTCTCATATATAGACGGATAAATTGTAAAATGTATAAACTGCCAATCTTCAATTTAGCATAAAATTTTAATTCATCCCCGAGGGATCGAATATAATAATTCGATTAAAATTTTGATACGCTATCGCAAAATACAATCCTGTCTAAAACGCTGTCATTATATAAGATGTGCTCCAGCCAGTTCGGAATACAGACTAACGCATTATCGACACAAAACCAAATACAGTATAGTCAAAATACTTTGCCGTATCGAAGTCTGAGAACTCGATTTAATTATTATGGGAAGATTTTTGCGATCATCTCCGCTTGATTCTACGCGCTGCCAGGTGCTGGTCGTGCCCGAGAACAAGCTGCGTCTGCGCACATACAATATTCAAGCGATGAGCTTTACGCCGGAGGAGATAGCGGAGGAAATACGGAAATATGTGCCCAACCTGAAGGTCACGTACAAGCCAGACTATCGACAGAACATCGGTCAGTCTGCAGCCAATGGGTGTTGTCATGTTTCTTTTGAATCATTTTTCGCTTAGAATTTTGAGGCAGCATGGCTGAAATGGGTATTAATTAAGTTGTTTTAAGTATCATAAATTTTATGTTACTGGAAGAGTAAGTAAGTTTTATTATTAGCCTGCATAATTTCTTGTGTATTTCTTCTAAACCATCTTTTCTAGAACAATTGCAATGTTTCTGTATTGGATAGAAGCAAGCGCGTATCATTTAGCAGCTGGTTTTACTACATGTATTATCCTATAAATTAAGCTGATTTCACTCCCATTCAAACTGCTCCAATGATTTTTTGTTGGTATTGTGTGGCTTGCTGTGCAAAATGTTCTCGGTATACTTACAGTGCTGAATCTTCTGTGCATGCTAGCAGTGAAAATGTTCTGTGTATAACACCAGTTAGTACTTGCTGTGTAAATGTTCTGTATGCACCTACAGTGCAAATGTTCTCTGTGTAATTACAGTGCAAATATTTTCAGTGTTTTTTGTGTAAATGTTCGGTGTGTGGTCAATGCACTACATTTCCCATGTGTAGCACCTACCGTGCTATTTTTCTGTGCGTAGCCGACTCGTGGCCGATGGTGTTCGACGACAGCGGCGCGCGCGCTGACTGGGGCTGGAAGCACGACTACGACCTTGCCGCCCTCGTCAAGGTCATGTTCAAGTACCTGGCGCCAAAGTTCGGCAAGTCCATCCCCGACGCGCTGGCTGCTTCCGGCGTCGGGCGAATGACGTCATAGTCACGGGGCGTCATTGCTACGTCATTGCTGACGTCATTTTGACGTAATGGCACAGAGGAATAGCGTTGTTTAGTAATTTTATATTCTAGAATTTCTGGCGTCGTGACGATTGAGTCTTTTTATAATAGTCTAGATTTGTGCTCTCAATATGACACTTGTCTACTTTGTAAACGTATACTGCATGCTTGACGTTTATAATTCATAGTACATTAGAACTCTGTCTCAGCGCTGATTGAAACGTCATTATGACGTCACAGTGCTAGATGAGTGACGTCATTGCTTAAACGGACGCGTGATATGATACCAGCTGATGATTGAAATGCATTCCAATTCGGTTAGCCTATGAGATGATGGGATTTTATTTGTGCAACGTGTGCGGCGCTGAAGCTGGCGCTAACTTAATTGCATTTTGAAGTAAGAAGTATAATTGTTTAATCTCTTGTGTGTCGATATGAAGTTGCAATGCAGACTGATTTGGAAGCGATTGTAATGATTCACCGTTATCTATTAAGTTGCGACTAGATTCAATGCTTGCTATTTACCGGAAATTGTTCTGTATCGCTGTAATGCACTGTAATGCATTTTGATTGCATAATAGAATCTTCTGAATTTATATTTAAACTATATATGACTGTGTATTCCGCAATACAATATAGTGCAATGCTGCAGCTGCATGCTATCTGTACGAATGTTTGAGACCGTATTGACTTCATTACGTCTCCCTGTAATAATTAAATGGAAGAATATTGATGTTGAAGCTTTATAGTCTCGAGCGCTATATGCCTAGGTTCGTAAGAATAATTATCAAACAGCATTTAGTAAGATTTTTAAAGGATGAGTTACAATTGTTAGGATATTGAACACCAGATTACGCTCTTAAAATATAGTACATTAGCCTAAATCTGTTACTTAAGTCCCAGAATAACCTGTAAAACGTTCAAAGTGAAATGTCACAAATCAACTAACATGTCCAATGTTCAAGTTTTTATGTTTATAGGATATATGCGTTAATCGAATTGACCCTAATAAAGCACAGGCGCGGCTACTTTAGAACAGCCTCTTGCCCGTCGTCGCAAAGTCCAAGGGTCCCATGAGGAAGGCTGCCGCAGCAGCTGAGGCCTTCCCCTCGTAGCAGTGGGGGCAGGGGCAGGGCATAGTCCCCCTCCACTGCTGGTGAGCCGCTGCCGCCGCTGCCGCCGCCGCAGCCATCGCCGCAAACTGTTCCTGCATGGACGCTGATGACGTCATTCTATTCGCATACGCGTGTGACGTCACTTTCTCGTGAACTCGCTGCGACGTCATCTTGTCTGCCACGAAAGACGGTGACGTCATTTTCTGCAACGGCGGATCCTTGTCCGCCTGTGACGTCAGAAGCGGCGACGTCATCGCAACGCGCTCAGGCGATGACGCGGGGGAAATACCGTCGCGCGCCTCGGAAACAAATTTATGCGGTCGGAAAAGCACCCCATCCTTTTCCGCTTCTGTCGAAGCTATCACCGACATCTCCTCTTTGTGAAAACCCCCATTCAAACTGCCCACCACGTCAGGGTACGGCTGATGCCCCACCGGGGTTTTCCCGCCGCGACCCCAACCCCCGACCCTCCGTCTTTTTCCACCACCATTTCCCATAGTGTAGTAGCTTTCTGCCGAGGACGAGACTAAACCCAGAGTCGGCGGGGAGACGGCATCCTTGCTGGGACTTGCGGAGCGCTTGCGTGATGCTGCTGGCGGTGCAGTGAGTTGCTGATCTGCTTGCAGTTGCAGCAGCTGTTCCCGTCTGATCAGCTCTTCAGCGTAGCGCTGCTGCTGAGCGTACAGCTCCTGGTTTCTCATCACGGCGTCCAGTCTGGGGGACCACGGGAGGCTCTGACGGCTGTGCGTCTCGGCCAGCAGACGCCGCAGCTCTTCGAGCGTTCGCGTCAGAAGGGATATGTAGTTGCGTGCGAGGAGCAGCGTGTTCATCTTTGAGAGCTTCTTGACGGCCGGGCCTTGCGCGTAGGGCATTGAGGTACGCAGGGCGTCGAGGGCTGAGTTCATATCGTGCATGCGCTGGCGCTCGCGGGCGTTGACGCGCAGGCGGAGATATTCGCGGGAGCGAGGGCTGAGAGCCCCCTGGGAGGAGGAGGAGGAGGAGGGCGGGTGAAGGGGGAGCCTGCTAGGGGGGTAGTCGTCGTCGGGGCTGGAGTCCCGCGAGGGGTGGGGGGGAGGGCGGTGAGAAGGAATTCGAGGATGGTGGACGGAGTGGAAGGATTTCAGATCGGTGGAGGACATGGTGGAATGTTTTGAGGGAGAGGAGAGCTTGTTAAAATAAAACGTGCTGCTTATTTGTAGCAGTCGCCTGCTGTAGTAATAAAAGCATCGGATAGTAAATAAATGCGCATCGAATAATCTTAAAGTTGGGGGGCGTTTTCAACATAAAAAATATTTTCTATGATAGTGTATAGAAGCTACAAGCCATAGTGGACTATAGCATAACTACTGACGAACAAGATCGATCCCAAAATTTAGTGGATCAATATAGAACAATCGGCAAGATGATAACATATTTTAGACAAACTAATGGACTTTAAGCATCATGACATGATCATCACTTGATGAGATTTTATATGAAAGGTTTGGACACCAATGGCCTGCCATTTGGCATAGCACTGAAGCGAGAGAGAGAGCGAGGCAGTGACTTTATGCTAATGCTCAACGGAATATTTTTAATTTAAATTGTGAGCAATGTGCGTCAATGACTTTTTGCTGTCTACAGACAATTTTGTGCTGTCGACAACTTATTTTGTGCTGTCGACAACTTGTTCTTGCAGCCGACAACTTATTTTAGTTCGTTCCAAGTGCAATATACATAAATACATACATACATACATTATGGTTAGTCACCGTCGAGGCTATAAAACTTTTAAGGATGAAATTGCAGCAAGGACCACATAGGTATCATTAACACACTTACAAGCTACAAGTCATACATGTAAAATTATATATGCAAACAAAATTAACGTTCGCAAATACCTACGGTACCTTTCAGCCGATTCTATTCTCTTCTTCGCTATACAAGATCAGCGCACTACTATCCTTCTGTCAGTCTTTAATCAACAGCCGGTACAATTGTCGCTAAGTTCATCACGCAGTTATGTCCTCAACAGATGCTCGTTCCAGATTTAAGCCATCCTCGTCACGCTGTTTGCACAACGAGTCGGCGGTGCCTCGTCGCAAGTCGCCGATTGGTCGCCGAGTGCGTCGGGACGCTTTTTAGTCGCGTCTGATTGGTCAATAGTCCCGTGTCAGAAGCGCCGAGAGATGGCCGATAGCTTTAGGAGAGGATTGAAGGACGGATAGAGTTTCATGATGTCACGCTTGGATGGGTTTGGTCACGTGCCACGCTTCAAACGTGAGGCGACGTGATTCAAAGATGGCCGTGTAGGTTAGGTAGCTCACCAGCAACACGCCCATAACATACCGGAGTCGAAAGGCAGCGACTTGGACGATAAACGAAGTTTTTCAGCTTTGCGGCTGATAACGCAATGTCGGTCTCTCAGTTGTGCGTAGCTTTTTCGCCCGCTTTCCAGGAGATGAACGTTTTAAAGCATGCCACCGCCAACCTACTATTTGCGCAGCAAGCTCTGTTTTGAACCAAACTTGTAACCTGCAATCATGTCTAAATGTCAATCGAGTTTGGCTGGTTAAAAATTTGAATAAAGCTCGCGCTATCATGCTGGTAATCATCGTGACAAATATGATTTCAATATTCAATTACAAATATGAAGCGTGTCCAGTTAATTTTTTTTAATTAGGCTACATGCTAGGCGAAGCGTTGTGGCCGAGTGGTCTAAGTTGCCGACTTCGGATTGCGAGTGTGGCAGAGAGTCGGTTCGAACCCCGGTCGCGGCAAAAGATTTCGCGTCACTTCGTGCACCCTTGGCAAAAGCGCTTAATTTCGTCAGCCTTTCAAATAATCATCCAATAGGGTGGAGTGCAGTAGGAAAGTTTAAGTTAGAGTTGAAGATGCTAAATTTTACTCTTTGAAGCTTTTCGTCTATATAATACTGCACGTTACACTCACAATCTGTTATAAATCAAACGAAATTTAGTCACGCAAAGCACGAATCAACTTAGTGGAGTCTATTACTAAATAAGCAACAGTATTGCAATATGTAAAGATGCATATTGCATACATGATTAAGGAGTCTTGAAGTATTCAAATGAGATGCACATATGGGCTGATGATACACCAACAAATCTAAACAGCTTTCAATTTTGTACGGGATGAAACGTTAAAGTTACTATGCCTAAAAAATTAAGACCGAGCCTGCACATAATTCTAGTCTTTAAGCCTACAGTTTTTTTTAAATAAAAATGCAATTTACCATAGCCCATAAATGATCACCTTCCCGTTCTTCGCAGCCTTCAGCAGTTTTTGCCGCAGCAATGAAATCATTATGAAGTCGCGTCCGATCCCAACACTCCCCGCGGCGCGAGGTTAATTCAACTCGGAGGGTGTTAAACGATTTTGTCCAGCGCATCGCGCCCAGCCCAGTTGGGTAGTGACTGGACCGGTCATCTGACGATCAACGGACAATCGGGGCTGTGATCAACGAATTTGTTTGTGCAAGTTTTTGACCACCATGGCTACTCAGGCCGTAATCTAATGGTATATTTCAATAAAAATAGTGTTGTTATAAAAGCTAAAAACAAAATGTGAAGTTTAAAGTTTGAAATTTGACATGACGCATGCGAAAGATGCGTATGCTAATTATACATTTCATAAGTTTGAATCCCTAAATTTGTAGTTAAAAATGTGGAAATGTATAATAATAATAAAAAAAGTGAGTTTAAAATGAAGAATTTCTGGTAAGAATGGCCCAAAATGACAAGTGCAGTAACTGTCAAGATTATCCATAGAGAATTGGGTTGTGGAAGTTTTGTCCGCCCCGTTAGTGCGCCATAGCGTAACGCTAGTGTTTAGTTGCCACTATTTTAGTTGCGCAATTCATTGGTGATCAGCTTTGCACGCATTTCCCATTCCACAAAAACAGCGTAAATCGTCAATCAACAGTGTTGCTAAATAATTAACTAAAACTATTCGTTTACTAGGGATTTAAGTAGTAGCTATAAACGCACGGATATAGAGATAAAAATTAATGTTAATACTTCGACCTCGAATTATTCGCTACCATTAATCACTTTTCTTCCATGCGTTTGCGACAGCCTGCAGATTGTATAGTCCGTCAAGAATGTAGATGTTGAATAATCTCGGTGTACGTCAATGGATCATGACATTGATGGAGAATAAAAAAAACTGTACCTCGTTCTACGAATAACCGAGCCCGCCCGTCGCACGCTCACCCTGATAGTCCCCGACTCCCCGCTGAGCCCCGCTGTCCGCTCGCTCCCTCGCCCCGTACGGTCACAACACGTCGACGCTTCGTCGGGGGCTTCAATGACCGTTGACGCCGGGGGTTAATAGGCAAGGGGCGCGCGGCCGGGCCGGACCTCGGATGATTTGTCCGGCAACGATAGTCGGGGCGATCCGGTGATAAATGGCGGGGTGTCAGTTGACTCGAATGTCATATTACACGAGAAGCGATGTGATACTTTCTCGCAAATTTTTGGCGACTATTGTACTAAGCCAAGTGTCACGGCGGGTACGCGGACTTGATAGGGAAAGGTACATTGCTGTGGGCTAAGTTTGTATCCGACGTTTTACTGGTAGGCCCAGAGAAAATGAAGAAACTCTTTTTGTTTGTTTAAAATGCCCTTCAATTAACGAGTCTAGCTAATTATCTCTTCAGGTCTTCTGCAACTAGTTAGCCCATTTATAAAGGTTGTCAAAGCGCCACGATGTGCCTTGTCATCTATGTGCAAAGTCGAAGGAAATAGAAGGTCTAATCAGGCCGTACTAAATCTAGCCTACTAATGCTATCTATAGGCTTAGTCAGGGCATCAAAATCGCTTTAAATCGAAGCAAAAGTATGCCAAGAACCAACCGCCGCAGATTTAACCGATACGATTTGACCCGCTCTGAAAGGCTTTGACGCCACCGTGTGTGTCACGCTGGTGTATAGGCCATCGTCGATATGATAAAAAAAATCGTGACGTCGGCTCTTGTTTATTATTTCCGCGCGAAGTCGCTGCCTGTAAAATAATTGCGATACAATAAACGAGCGAATGCGGAGGGCTCGGTGTCAAACGATCGCCGGTGTCGCCGCTCCATATCACGGCGCGCATTCAAAAATCGCTGTTTTGTGTTCGCGTGTCAAATTATAAATGGTGGCGGGGGTGACTTGTTAACCGACGGCGCTAAGTGTGATCGAGAAACGGGGAGGCGAACAAAAGGACGCGTGTCAGAATGATTACTTTATTGTCACCGGGGGGGGGGGGGGGGGGGGGGGGGCGGGGGGGGGGGGGGGGGGGGGC
>JAQIWG010000243.1:0-39488 GCA_034695025.1 Chamaedrilus cognettii
TTTCAGCCAACAACTATTGTAACTTCAGATGCGTAATGACAATTATCTATAGCGATTCTCTTGGATTCATAGTAACTGTGGTACTGGAGTCATTTTGTAATAGAATCTATAGATTCAATTTAGATTGATTGATTCAGTTGCTGATTGACTTTGGATTCGTATTGTTTGATTGATACGGTTGTGATAACTAGTTCATTGAGAAGAAACGCTTTTACAGCATGCATGTAGATGACTCAACATTAGCATTTTGTTGTTGAATCAGTGTTTTGTTCCTAGGATCACATTGCAGATTTAATGATGTTTAAAAGACAGTAAATGAAACATCAAATTAAAATTTATTTTGAAATTCAGAAGAATTCAATAAATAAATTGCTGGCGAGAATATAGAATAAATATAGAGTAAAGGGAATACTTGACTAAAAATAAATAAATAGGCCTTGATCTAATTTGCAATAATGGTTTCTCTAAGCATTGAAAACAAACTGCATTTCTGCCGGGTAACCTTCGAAACATTTTTGCTTAATCTTGTAATGCTTAGGCCTAAACCAAATCTGTTAATAAAAAACATCAGCAGAAAATAAATTGGAAGAACCATATTGCAAGCGAGTTATTACTCTAAAGTTTATGCAATAATGCATCAAAAGTTCATACCTTGATTACTCAGAGCATTTATTTCAGAAATGATGGTGTTTTTCGAATGCAAATGGAAAACAAATGTGTGGTTTATTTAACCGAGAAAGAGGGGGGGGCGTAGTTGTTAAAACAATTTTGTGATGTTCTCTTTATTATACTTGTTAAGATTTCGTTTTCAATCTCATTCATAACCTTTAGACGAAGTATTCTTATTTTTAGCCAGGGTACAATTTTTTTTTTTCGGGAGGGTAGGCAAAAAAATACGAGATATAAATCCCCCATGTTTGAGCATACACATTTTGTAGAATTTACCTTTCAGTTTCAACGAGACACCTCTTGCTGTTAAAATTGGCCCAAGTACTTCTTATCCTAGCCCCTGCGGCCTTCTCTGCTCTTCCTCCACTCTCAATCATATCACCCAGGTAACAGAAACTACTAACACACTCCATGTTACACCCCTCATAAAGCATCACATGCTTCTCATCCTCTAGCTTTTTACTACTGCCAACACCACTTCTACATACAGAGCACTGAAAAAGCGCATCCTTCAATCCTCCCTCCTCCCTCTTCCTTCAATCTACCTTTGATTTTGATACACTTTTTGTGAATCCACTTCCTGCGCTTGGGACATTGAATTTAGTTTACACCCACGCCATTTTTGCATACGCCACAAGTTTTTCTTTCAGAGCTAAGACCGGATAAACTTTTAGAAAACCAAGGTGATGAGGTGTAAGCAACATTCTGAACAGATAGTGCGCTCTGGAAGAATAATGGCAGGAAACCATGTTGAAAATGTCGAACATTAATAAAAATTATGCAAGGTTATTTTTAAATGAATGCAAAAAACACAATCACAAAAAACTTGATGTGGAAAAGCGCTGACTATTAATATAGAAAATATTGTATAAAAAGCCCGATACAGCACTCAATAAAAACTATTCAGAAGTATTTTTAAATTTTTGCAAAATAGTTGCAAATAACATGCACTGAGTATGCACTTGCCATTAAAGCACAAATCCTTGTGTCAACTGACAATAAGGATTATAAACTAATGTAGAAAACAGCGTGTCAAAGTCAGAATACAGTATTAGGGTACTCAATAAAAATGACTTATAACCTTGAAATGAAATTTTAAATAACATCGTCAGTATTAAATTATTATTTTTAGTTCATTGCATTACTATTCTAGCTTCATAAACTAATTTCACAATTCATGATAAAAAGCAGTTTGACTATAAATAAGAAGACTTAACTTTACAAAGTTTCACCTAAGTTTACACACCAAGTTCGTGAATTTATAAAAGCTACCTATGAAACTCGACTTACGATAGTTGTATTCCATTAAATCTTGTGACTATAGCATGTATTCGTCATGGTATGGTGTAACTCTTACTTACAAAACTTGTACTCTGAAATTCTGAAGTAAATTTGACATTTTTTTTCCATTTACTTAAACTGTAGAAGTAACTTACAATAGTTGTATCCTGACATTTTTGCCACCTAACCATTGTATAACTTTAGCGGTTGAGCAACTTCAGTAATAAAAGAACATAACTTACAATACTTCTACTCTACTGAATTTTGATAGTGCCATGTACACGTTCGTTGTATACTGCTGTAACTCTTAGTTACAATACTTGTTTCAATGAAATTTAGAAGTTTATATAGCTTCTTTTAGTTACACATACAGTAACACTGACGTACAATAGTTGTATTGTGACAATTTCACAACTTTAGTATGAAGTAGTAGCAACAATTGGAGTGTAATTTGCACTGCTGAACTTATCATAGTTGTACCCTGACATTTGGACAGTTTTCTGAACACACAATACTTATTTTCTGATGAATAGCAAGAAAACTAGGCCTTTGCCAGCTTTAATTTTAACACCATTCGATGCACCGCGGTTGAATTAGTCTAATTCAATAAAAAAGAGATTTACGAAAAAAATCGAGTTACCATACTTGTATTCTACGCAAGCGATATTTGGATCGGCTAAAGACTTCATTTGTCACGAATGAAAAAATCTAATGCTTCACATTTCTAACGTGTGATCAAACTAAAGCTGATCTCGCCTAAAATGAGACACTCCAAAGCATGACCTGCCTACAACTAGAACACCCTAACCCCTGACTCGCCTGAACAGTGACTTGCGCAGACTGCACGCGAACGCGCCGGCCTTGAAGGGCGCTCCGTTCATGCGCGACGCGACACAGCGCGTGTCCTGGACGAGGATCGCCAGCTCGCTGTCACGATAGCCGAGCATGCTTCGGTCGTTGATGTTCGCTGATGCAATGATGACGCTCTGGTCGTCGACGATCATCAGCTTCGAGTGGACGTACACGAGCTCCGTCGTCTGATAGCAGACAGTACAATAATAAAATAATAATAAGATGATATCCATTCCAATGCATTTCAGGCAAGCCTGTAATGCCGTGTCAATGTTAACACGGGTTAAACATCTATATTGGAGCTGGGTTTTTACAGCCGGATGCCATTCCTGTCGCCAACCAGAATAATAAATTATCCTGGACGATGATTATCAGCTAGCGACACTTGTGTGTTAACTGCCTTGCTGAAGGGCCTGTAACGCCGTGGATTCATAATTGCCGGCGCCGGGACTCGAACCCAGGTCTTCTGGACCCTTTGACCTACGCTAACCACCACACACCACAGTGCAGCACAATAAGCAGAGAATATTTTTACAAGTTTTCTGACCATTTACTTAAATGCATTCACAAGATGGCGCTATTTTCGTGCTTTTTATATCTCTTCGTGCAGTAAAGTCGTGTGAACCTGCAAAGCGGTTAAGGAATTTAATGGTTGAGTATAATGGCTTTCGTTATTTTATTGCTTACTATGGACTCTCACTAGACTCTTTACGAAACATCAGATTTCAGGATAATGGACTTCCCATTTCCTACATCCGCAATGTTAATTTCAAGATTATGGATTCCACGTTTTGCTCTATGGTTGACAATTTGTCCACGCGCTTAAAATAGTCCCTGAGCATAACTCCATAACAGGTAAGTATATAAAACAATAAAAGAAAGCGCACATAGCACAGTAGCTTGGATCTCAAAGAAGAGGCTGAGAGGATCATGAAGACAAGACAAGGACCTCAAAAAAGAATACCGTAGTGTATCAGCATCAAGTTGGCATCAATCAACCAGCAGCAAATCAATGAAATTCTTGAGAATAAAAATACAATTTTAAAAGTATTTTCTTGGTCAGCAAATACAAAAAAATATAATTGCTCATAGTAACATGGTGACACCTGCTGTGGAAGAGGCTTAAAGTCTGAGGAGAGAATGAAAACTTCAGAGAACAAACCAAAGAGGAAAGAAAAGAAAAAATTGCAAGAATGGACAATAGTCAGAATAAACCTTAGTAAATAATTAAATAGGCCAGATTCTGGAAACAAAACCAAAGGTCAGAAACTAGAATGAACCCATATCTAGTAACTATACCAATTATATACGCTTTGCGATTTTAAAAACAGCTGCCAATTTTACAGATCAATGAACATACCGAGCACCGATCCGTCCACTTTTCAGTGCCCTGTTCATGTGTTCATGGTGCAGATAGCAGCCTTAAAACAGAGGGTGAGAAGCATGTGTTGCTTAGTGAGGGGTGCAGCATGGAGCGTATTTGTAGTTTCTGTTATCTGGGAGCATATTGGTTGAGAAGAGGGTGCAGAGGCAGAGACCAATATGAAAGAGCGAAGCATGAAGAGAGAGATGGCAAAGAATCGGGAGCTATCGGAGTCTTATTGTGGAAAACGTCGAACCTGTGCTAACATGGAAAAGTGGATGTAAAACGTAAAAAATGATGATGATTGAACGAGAGCTATTGTTGAATACAAATTGAATGATATTCGCCTTCAGAGAATAAACAAAAGAGCTCACGAGCGTTCCAAGCATTTCCTCGTGCTTGCGAAGGCCGTAGAACGATATGTACTTGAATGGGTCGTTCACTGTCACAAACCAAAGAGCAATGAAGGAAAAATTAAAAGCTAAACAACTTACAATTACAATTTTCAAACACACAGAACGAAAAAATAATGTTTAAAAAATATCAATATGAAATTCGTATTACAGACCATCAAATAGCTATCAAACTCTACTATACAATAGCTACCATATAGTATATGCGCATAGCACAAACACAAATTGAACTGATTGACCTGAAGTGCAGCGGATCATCAACGTCAGCTCTTCTACAAATTAGAAGCATTTCTGACCAGTGGGCATTATTGATGAAAAGATATAAAGATGTACTACATATCTACAGATATGTAGAAGAAAACAATATGGTATAATTATTGTAGTAATACAAGTGAGAATTCAATACCACGCCACCTTCCCAAGAAACACGGATTGAGTGCAGTCGCGAAACAAATAGCAAGAATCCAGAGTAAGTCAAAGTGGCATTAACACCGGCATGGAGCCAACCCTTCTGGACGAGTCGTTCGAGCAGCGAGTTGCCGCCACGGCAGATGGACTGGTAGTTCCAGTGGATGACGGCCTGGATGGACGTCCCCGTCGACGTGCCCAGCTGCCCCTCGAACGCAGGAAGCAGCGGCGTGATGACATACACGCGGAATGTCTCTCCCAACCTTAGGTATAATCAAACGCATGCATGAAACCCAGATTTAGTGCATGGACGAAAAAAAATACGAACAGTGAAATAACGTATACTCAGAATGTCTCGCCAAACTTTTGGGCATAATCAAAGGCATGCATGAAACCGTGATTTCGTGCATGCAAAAAAAAAACAAGCGGCAAAACGACGTCACAGCTCCACTAACTGCTACTGCGTGCATGTACTGGCAGCAACAGCAATCATTATTGCATTATGATCTTAGCTCGATGTTTGTAGTTTTTTTCAAGTAAGCATGAAATCACGCCTTCATGCAACGTTGGATTAGTCGGTTACAGTAAACATTGCCTCACACATATTCTACAATAATCTGTCGCAGCACTTGCGCGACAGACGCCAATCCCCTCCAATAGTTGCAAGGAAGAGGGGCCATTGTTTGAACAGCAAAAAAACAACAGTGAACCTAAATAAAAATATTTTATCCCACTTCAGATTATCACCACTGAAAACAACATTTTAATATGAAATGCATGTTGCTTTGAGTTGAAAGCTTGCAAATGATTCTAAAGCCAAATGTGAGCAGTACGTGTGCGCGCTGACAATCCGTTCGTAGAGAGCCGTTGAAATACCATTTTCCACAACTCTGTCCTTGTTAAGACTGATGAAGAACTGGTTCTGAACAAGGACAAAACAAGCTGCACAAACCAAGATGGAGAAATAAAATTCATCACCATCATCATTTCCGTTTTTTTGTCAGTTTTCGGTGCTGGCACAGGTTGGACGTCAGCAGCCACGGACAGATGTCCTAATGTGCCCTGATTCCACGCAGGAATATTCATAGGGCCTTCTGGGAGAGGAAGCGATTTAGCCGACACTTAATCAATTAAGAAGGTGATTGCATTGGGCCCGACTGGACCAACTGGCGGTAAGGGCCACGTCACCGCAGATCTAGGCGTCAGTCCTAGGAGACAGGCATTAAACGAACTCTGGCTCCGCCTTCGCAGCCATGGCAGGTTTCCCCGCCCTCCCTTAACTAATTAATTATTTAAATTAACATATGGAAATGAAATGTAACGCTAAAAGGCATGTGTTCATGGCTGCAACGGTCCAATCTGTGCGAGCATGAAAAATGAACGGGAAAAAACAAATAGGCTGATTATGATGATAAACACTCAACATAGCTCTAACACAAAACCATCGAAATGAAACCAAGATGAAGCCGGAGCCAGATTAGAAATATACAACATAGACATAAGCGATCCAAAATCAAACCAGAGTGAATCCGGAATCAGATTTTTTCTTTTTACACGTAAGTGATCCAAGTAGTGCTGACCTCGATGTAGATGTAGTGTTTAGCGGTGCGAATGAGGTCCTCGTAGGCGTTGAGGATGGATCGCTCGGGCCACTTGATGCCCGCCGACCACTCAGAGGCACTCCGCAGTATCTGACACATCCAGCACGCAATGAGGCCACGACTACATAGGATCATGTAACCACGCAATGATTAAAAAGAATTGTTTCACCACTCAAGGACTAACAGCTAGATGCTTGACCTTGATTTGAAAATATGTTAAATCGCACATTACTCAAACTGCGGTTTGAAATTTTTGGGATGCTTGACGATTTTCTTCAGTTTGAGTGCGATTTAGCAAATGTGCTAAAATACTACTGAACTCTGGCCTTTATTAGCGTTCCAGAAGGCCCTAATCATGTTAATACATGTCAAAAGGGGTGAATGTTCAGGAGTACCGTGAAAATTTGAATCCTAAAACCCAACAAACTATTCGTTGTTTTGGCTGTTAAATCGCACCTATTTCGAGGAAAATGTACGATTAAAAAAATTAAATCGCAGGTTGCTAATTCGCACATCAAATTGAGGTCGAGCAACAGAAAATCTTGTTAAATCGGACTACGTCACTAAATCGCACTTAAACCGCACTCAAATCGAGGTCGAGCAACTAGCCGTAAATTGGATTATTTAACCACTCCATGATTCCAGGACTAAATAGGACAAAAGTATAATAACATAACGATGCAAAGAATCAATATGAGCAAGTAGCCTAAATAATCAAAAAACTTCTGAAAAGCCAACTGAATAAGTTATTATGACCAACTTCAATCAAAAGTTACAAATTAATATTACAAAGGACTATTTTAATTAAAAAATCCAGGATATACATTAACTATTTATAAACTTTGATGAAGCTTTGATGTAAATCATGTCATTCAATGACAAATGATAATAGAAGAATTGATAACAACAATGAGACAAAGGGAGCCGGCTAAGTTACCTGACAATTACAGCAGAATGCAGAGTTGGCAGCCCAGTTTGGAACGGAAACGTTGCTGTTACTCTTTGGTAGCAACATCGGAATATCAGCGGCCATCTTACGCTTCTGAAGCTGCAGACACATTGCACATCAAGGCTAAAACTACTACAAAACCTAACAGCCTTTTTGTCGTCTATTCTAATCAATGCCCATATGCCAACATAAATTTTTACCTCCTGGTGAGGATTGCTGGAGCTGGCTTTTACATTCGTTCGGATGCCCTTCCTCATGCCATCCAGAATAATAAACTATCTGGCACGGTGGTTAGCAGGCAGCAAAACGTGCGTGCCTAAGAGCCTCGATGAACCGTGATTCATAGTTTTCATCGTCCAGATACAAACCCTGCACTTGAGACTTGCATTAACTCGAATATCATCGGAATATGTTGGTTAATCTACTCACTATACAATCTATGAAAATTTCGATCAACGCTAAAATGCTAAATATTAACAAAAACGATTACACAATAGATTTAGTGCTGTCATGTCAAACAAAGTGCAAGCAATGCAGAATATTAATTACTACGTTGGCGGTGGCGGTGACAGTGACGACCCTAACCAGGCGGTGGTGGTGGCGATCCCATCTTGACCTGTGATCGTCCGGCTCGCATTCCTTCTGTTTGGCCGCAGGGGTCAGCCGCAGCTCCCACATGGCCAGCAGAGCCGCCGACCCCACATAGTTGGTCTACAGATTCATTTGTTTCAGTACTGTATTTATTTGTGGACAGCTCAAAAGATGTCTAGTTGTGTGTAGGTCTGTTGTGCATATGGGCATAGGTAATAAGGTGTGTCTGTGAATTTGTTTTGTGCTTGTATTTGTATGTGAGCAGTAAAGGGGTCCGCCTGTTCGGAGTTATGCAAGAGCGTGTCTTGTTTCGCGTGACGGTGTGTCTCTTGATATGTCTATTTTCTGGTTCCTGTCGCACTAGTAGCATACCTTGGTGAAGTTCCAGCGCTGGATGAAGTGTCGCGCAACGTCGCGCGCAGGTTTGCCAAACACCGCGGCACCGATGTCGTGCCACGGCATGCGCGGCGTCACCGTGCGGTCAACCATGTCTGCACAGCAAGTGCGCCTCGAGATACTAGGGCGCCAACAGAGTTATTTTTTGTTTTTTTTAGTCGACTATGTCTTGGTATGTTAGGCCAAGTTTACGCGCTCCGCAATCCATACTCTAGCTTCACTTCAATGGGGAGTTATGGCCTGGATGTTAGGCCACCTTTCCACACATCAGGAAAAGATGACACAACTTTGTGACAATATATTGTCCAATCCAACCTTCCAGCAGGCTGTGTCTTTCGAATCTCAATTATTAAAGTCTGATCCGGGTTGAGACTGGGCAAGCTCGAGAAATTGAATTCTCCGTTGAGCTAGAGTAGGATTTGAAGCCTGAACCTCTAGCACGGCAGTCCAGTGACAATATCACTGAACCACGCAGAAGTACGAGCATCAGAATAGGTAACAACGCAGTTACATGCTTGCTATGAAAATATTGTATCCTCTGATACAACTGGATAACCAAGA
Source organism: Chamaedrilus cognettii (assembly GCA_034695025.1). Taxonomy (NCBI): domain Eukaryota; kingdom Metazoa; phylum Annelida; class Clitellata; order Enchytraeida; family Enchytraeidae; genus Chamaedrilus; species Chamaedrilus cognettii. The sequence continues at coordinate 9,085 of JAQIWG010000243.1, forward strand.
AAGTTACAGCATATTAATAAAATAAAAGTGAACTGTTGCAACATTATGGCAACTCCTCAATGAACACATTCAATCCTGGTGCTAACGCATAATGAATATCCGAGACGTAATAAATTGAGATATTATGAATTATTTTAGGCAGAACCCACCTGTGAAGGGATTGTCCAGCTCCACAAAGTCCTTGAAAATGAAGTTGCAGTAATCCTTGCCGACCCAGATCTTCAGCGACCCGCCCTTGCCGTCGCTGTTCAGCTTTGAGTCTATGTCCGCATCCCCCACATCATCCTCTCTAGCCTGGTACATACTGCAAACATGCATACCTCTCACATCATCCTCTCTAGCCAGGTACATACTGCAAACATCCATACCTCATCCAACATCCAAAACACACATCCAAAGGTACATCCAAACATCCATCATATCATCCTCTCTTAGTATTAGGCTACCCAAAGCTAAGCAGTGTCATCGCATCATCCCGTTTATTTCGTCCATTTTTCCGTGCTAGCATAGGTTGGACGTTGCAGCCACAGACCCAGGCCCTCATGCGCGCAGACCCTACATGCCTGACCCTCATTATCCTCAACTGCCCTCATCCTTAACTAAGCTCTGTATCGCACTGTCAAAAACAACAAAAAAATACTTATGCATTCTGACAAATTGAACAAGACAGTAACAGAAGTCCTGTTGACTTCTGATAATAGCCTGTACCGACTTAAAAACATGAAATTCTGACTTGCTACAAACTGTGAACAGAAAAAAATTATGATGCCATAATATTTGAACATTATTCAATCAAAAGCAGTGCAATCAATTAGAGTTATTAGACAAAAAACACAGAAAGTTTGCTTCTATTTTCCAATTTTGCGAAATTGGTCTCCAAACCGAGCATAAGCATCAACTGCTACGCCACAAGTTATACAAAAATCTTCACTGACAATTCGTGATTGACAAACAATAATTCTTGAAAGAACATTTATTCTGGCAACTGGGAAATCGAGCTTCTTTCAGAAGAGAGTGCACATGCACGCAAGGTACGTTAAATAGCGGGACCGTATGACGACACACTTCTCGTCCCAGGGTCGAGCCATGTCCTCATCAGTGACATCAAGTGAGTCGGACTGTCGCCTGAACAGTAATTTCATGTTGACGACCGTCTTGAACGTCTGTCGCAGAAATACACCCGTGGAAGATCAACAATTAAATGGTCACAGGCATGAGATATTCACGTAACTGAGTGTCATTTTGATAAGGCATTGAACACAAAATCTTCACAAAGAGCAGATTGCTCTTTGTCAAAGAACAAAGTTGCGTAACTTGAACATGAATCTCAAATCCGTGATTACAGAGTTAGTAAGAAATGTTTTATTTAGCAGCCCCTTACGGTAAACAGAGAGTGATGCCCCATTGCAAAATTAGCGGATGGTCGCTGTGGTGGTTCCATCGTAGACTGGTAGGCATCTTAGGAATACTTGTGGCTGACGAATTTAAATCACGTTTGCCAAGGGTGCACGTGACAAAGTGACACAGAATCTTTTTCGCAGACCGAGATTCAAACCGACAACTGCCGCACTCGCAACAAGAGACCAATGAGTTAAGCCTACTCAACCAAAATGCTTCGTCATGATTTAAAAAGTCATTCGCAAAGTCAATCATGAAAAAAGTTCATGACAAAAATAGAACCTAAATCGCTCCAAGATAATATTTTAAGTCAATAGGCAAACAGATAAAGACAAAGTGCCAGCCATAATACTCGTATAATGTGTGACGTCTAAATTAGAGTACATGACAAACAGTCAATTTCTCTACTTATTGTGCCAAGTTTGCTTACAACTTTCCTCCTCTGCTTGGGTGTGGTCTGCTTGGGCTCGGCAGGGGTGGAGCCGCCGCCCCCACTCAGCACTCCACTCAACTGCTGCTCCCTCAGCTCATCACCCCGCGTCCTGCTCCTATCACCCCCTCCACTCTCACTCCTCGACACAGGACTACCTCCATTTTCATCCCCATGTTCCCGCCACCCCTCCTCCCTCCCCTGCTGCCCCTTCCCTCCCTCCCTGCCCTGCTCCCTGCTGCCCCGCTCCTCCCCCTCCCACTCCCGCTCCCCCTCGCCCTCCCCCCGAGGGGGGCTGCCCCCCGCATCGCGCCGTGAGGTGCGGAGGTTGCTGAACAGCGCAGCGAGCTGGTCGCGCTTGCGCCGCTTGTCCTGCTGTGGCTCGGCGACGCCAAGAAGATCTGGGTTAAGCTGGCTCGCCACGGCATCGTCCTGCAGACACTAGGCTATGTTAGTACGGATGACTTGCACCCGTTATGACATCATCCTGCAGACAGGAGGGTCTGTTAGTACGAATGACTTAAGGATTTCGGTGATCACCATCCATTCATCCCACTAACCTTCATTTGTGTGTCACACGCCCCATGTGACGCACACGGGCACAGCGACCATCGTATTTATTTATCGATTCAACTTTTCCAATATTTAATGCAGCAAACCGGGATGAAGTTAAACTAGACGACGGCAATGATAATGAAGCTGAAGGGCTACTGTCATTTATATCACTCAAAATTTTATCGCACGTTGATTGTAACGCAAAAAATAAGCCTTTGACTATACGCCAGATACGCTGGATCTTCATCCGTGTGATGATTTTCGTAGAGTGATGCCCGGTAATGGTTTTTTGCTTCTTGCGTGTGGCTCATGTGTAACACACAAATTATGATTTGTGTGCTGAATGGATGGTGGTCACCAAAAGCCTTTATGCTCGCCAAGATATGCCCTGTTTGGTTTGTTTTCTTTGTTTTTTTATTGTTGTTTCATGGCACAGTGATACACGAGGGTCATTGCAGTGCCAGGTGATATGACGAAGTCTTGTGTCGCTGACGTCAGTCCTGTGGTAGTCAGCGATCAATCCCAGAAATCAATTTCTGGTCTAGCCCTGCGTCATTGGACTGCCGCAACTAATCATTTATTGATCTGGGAGGGAGGGGGAGTATTGTCCTGCATACGCGCGGCAGCGTTAGTAGGGATGACTTGTATCCGCAATGACATTGTTCTTCTTACACAGGGGCGTAGCCACAGATTTGGTGATGGGTGGGGGACCAAAATTCTTAAAGTAAAAATTTTTTTTTTTTCCCCACAAAGCTTAACGAAGTATAGTTCTGTAACCTACAAGCGTGGGGGGAGGTGGGGGGTGCTGACAAAAAAAATTCTCTACCAACAGGGTCATTTTTCTTGGGGGGACCACCCTTTATACCTTTTTGGCTCCCTTTTTGGCTCCCTTTTTGTCTTGAGAAGGACCAACCATTAATCGTAGGGGGGACATGTCACCCCCATCCATGCATGTTCAATGGGACCACAATTAGTCATTGGGGGAACGCATTGATCCGCGGGGGAGGCGTCGTCCCGGTCTCTTAAGCGGCTACCCTCCTGCGGGGCTACTTCAGTAGGGATGACTTGCATCAGGCAGTAGTATCGAGATTCGGGAACACAATATGCCCCTGTTTCAAAGCTAGATTTCATCAGGATAGCTTCAACTTGGTATGTGCTTGTGTTGATAAATGCAAGCAAGCGAACACAGCTTCCAAGTAGGCCAAATGATTCTGCCTGAGCCAGAAACAATGCAGTAATTTTCCACTCAAATTCAGTGATAAATAATATAAGCTCAATCCAAAATATCGGGCTATCAACATAACCAAGATACAATAAATAAATAAAGTAATACAACTACAATACATGTTATACAAAATATCTTAATGCCATGCTAGGTAGCACACAGAGGTCAGTAATAATCAGAGCCCCATTATAACTCAATTGCACTTAACACTTGTACCATACTATAAGTTTATTAAACATCAAAAAATATTTAGTATGAAAAATATATACAAATTATACATAATATATCTCTGCTTCTCAATAAACAAAATGTATTACGCACCTTGAGCACAACTCGGTTCGTGCTTATATCGGAAGCGTTCAGATTCTCTGTTATCTCCTCGTGCTTCTCCACGATGTTCCTCAAGAACGTCTGCAGCGTCGTTGGCTTGAACAACGCCTCACTAGACCCGGCGAGGCTCTCTGTCGATGCGCGGTGATCCCTTTCAAAGGGCGACACGACGACGTCATCGTCGTGAACGGTCGCCATCTTGTGCAGCAGGCCCAGCACGCGCGCTGCACTACTCTCCCCTGAGGAGCCAATCACACGTGCCGCACTACTCTCCCCTGAGGGATCAATCCTCGGGGCCTCAGGAGGCGACTGGACGTCCGTAGAAGATTCATTAGCGCACACGTCAGAAACACACACAGACTCTGCATTGGAATCATCACCTGCAGCATTCCTGTTCGTATGTTTTCCTTCGACGGCGGTCATCGGTGTCGAAGTGATGGCCCCGGCAGCAGCAGTGAATGTCTTGTGTTCCTCCACGGGACTGGCCTCGACGGCCGGATTAGCGTAGCCGCCATCTGCGTCCCTGCTCACAGTCAGCTCCATCAGCGCGCTGTCCGCACGACCGACGTCCACCATGTCAAAGTTCTCGTTTGCTACGTTTACCACAACGTCCGAGGTTCCGACGTCGCATTCGCGGAGCGCCGCGCCTTCCATTGGCGCAGAATTCTCGGCTATGGCCTCCAGCGAGGACGGCTCGCCAGCCCCAGTGGTCGGCTTGTTGTTGTTCTGAACACGCGCGAGGAGCTCGCCGATCTTGGGCACAATGTTGGGCACGTTGTTGAGCAGGTTCTCAAGGGTCTCTGAGTCCTGGTTGCCATAGATGTTCGACAGACTCACTGACCCAAAGTCTGTCAACCTGGACACAGTGATCACTCGGCATCAAAGTACAACTCAGATCTACAGCTAAAACTGACTAACCGCCTTTTTTGTCGTCTATTTAGTTAATGTTCATGTTTTCACACGATGTTATGTGCCCTGGTGACAACTGCTGGAGCTGGGTCTATACAGCAAAAAAAATTTTGGGGTTTATTTTGGCGATCAGCAGATCAAGCCCTGTGCATGGCCTAATCAGGACCAGCACCGGTGTATGCACTTGTCCCAGCGTTCGCAACAGAGGTCGATGCTCTATGACCCATACTCTATGACCCATACTCGACAACACACACTATAATTTATACTCCATGACCCACACTCTACGACCCACACCCTGTAACCCACACCCTATCACCATGTCTATAACCCACACCCCATCACCACGTTCTATGATCCGTGCTCCATGGCCAATGCTCTATGACCCAACAATCAATAACCCATGCTCCATGACACAGTGATCTATGACCCATGCTCTATGACCAAATGATAAATGACCTATGCTCTATGACCTAGTGATCCAAGACCTATGCTCCATGATCTAGTGATGTGTAATCAAAGCTCTACGATCCAGTGTGATCCATGATCCATACTCTACGACTCAGCGATCTATGACTCGCGCTCTATGACCAAGTGATCTATCACCGTGTAATGAAATAGGCTGTATGACTCAGTGATCTATGACTCACGCTTTATGAAGAAATGATCTATGACTATGTGATGAAACATGATCTATGACTCAGTAATCTATGACCCATGTTCCATGACTTAGTAACCTATGACTCATGCTCTACAACCCATGCTCTATGACTTAGCGATTTATGCCCGGTTGATGCTCAATGAAACACGATTCATGACGCTATGATTCATGACCCATGCTCCATGACCGACCCAGTGATCCACGACTTATGCTTCATTACCAAATGATCTATGACCCATGCTCTACAACCCATGCTCCATGACCCACACTCTATGACCCATGCTCCATGACCCATGCTCTACAACCCATGCTCTACAACCCATGCTCTATGACCCAGGCTCTATGACCCACACTCCATGACCCACACTCTATGACCCACGCTCCATGACCCCCCACTGGTCTGACCGGTGCTTGCGTGTGTCCCAGCGCCCGTAGCAGAGGTCGATGCCCCCGAGGAAGGCAAGGCGCTGGTCGACGACAACGCACTTCTCGTGGTGTGACCAGAGCTTGATTCCGTCTGGGTGGCGCATCACCTGCAGCAGCACCCACGTCACTCTGGTCATCGACTCGTACACTGGTCACACTTTTTGCTTGTTTGTTTGTTGTTTAACAGCACAGCGGCACACGAGGGCCATTTCAGTGCCAGACTAGCAAGAATGAGTAGCAATCACCAGAAAAGTTCATATGAAGCTCAATCATGGGTAGAAATCATGAGATGTTCAATGCCACTAGAAGCTTTGGTATAGTTGAGTTTCTTTAAGAAATTTAATGATTTTATAAGGTGGGATGGTACTGAAGAGCTCCTTAAGAGAGATGACATAATAGTGGTTGAGGCGTACAGAATCAAAAGCGAAACATTTCAAGAGAACATGTTGCACTGAGAGTGGTCGCACAATGTTACTTGTCAAAAATCTGCTGTCCACTTTCCCCTCCATCCACCAGTGATCGACCTACATTCAATATATTTAATACTCTGCCTACACCAGGTTTGCTCACCAATCTCACAGGAAATGTTACTCACCGTTACGCACACAGCGCAATGAACTTTTTTGAAACTCAACTCCAAACTTTACCCCAAACCCTAACCTAAGCCCTTAAAGTAACACTTCGCCTAACCCGAAACTAATCTAAACAAATAACCTAAAACCTTAAGCTAACCTTAAACCAAACCTAAACCAATCACGATAGTAACTTCAATCCTTGAAAAAACACAAACAACCAAGTTTTCTCCTAATTGATCCTGAAACCCCTAACCTTAGTTTAAAACATAATTTTTTTCCGCTTGTTTAGCCACAATTGCCAACGTTGCCTGTGGACTGAGGAAACACTAGCATTGTCATCTGATGTTGCATAGTGATTGGTGAGCCGGCCATGCCTTGATGTTGGGATGCATGCTGGTGAGTGTGTGCTTGGTGTAGTAGCTGTTGATGCCCAGCGCTATCTCCAGCTCCTTGTAAACCAGGATGAAGATCTTCACTCCTGCTCTCTGAAACAGGCGCAGTTGCGCACAGACAGACGTCAAGCTTTCAAAAATTACGTACAGTAATTACTTACAGTTGAAACGTACTACGTTTCAAAATAAAAATTTTCAGGGAACCATCGAACGAAGTCAACTTCCGGTCAATTTTCAGAAAAGAACATCTATTTTTAACGTCTGAGAGTTGATTTAAGTTAATATCTGCAAGATACAAATCAAGTTTCTCCTGCTCATATCAGCTTACCAGCGGCAGTGTTGCTGTTGTGATTACGTGTGAACACTACTGATGTAAATCGGCCTTGCGCCTTCATCCTTGTCGCGTTGATTAATTTATTTTGATTTTCTTTGTAGTTTAGTGTGCAGCACAAAGACTATATGCAGTTCGGTTCTGTGCAAGAGAGCCGGCACAGAACCGCTCTCCCTTCTTTAGTCGCCTTCTACGACTCACCCTGGGAGCTCTGGGCTGCAAGCCAATTCTTTGTTTCCCGGCCTGCAGGGGTTATGTTGCGTAGAGGCTGATGTTTAGATGCAAGTGATCACCCTTGATGGAAGGCATCCACATGCTTTGTAGACTTTGTAGATGTAAAGCTGATCATTAATATAAATTTTAGAAATTTAAATATAGAAGCAATAATATTTAGCAAAAGTCATAATATTTTAGTAGACCTTGTGCTATAGCTACCATATTTTCTGTACCTAACCTAGTCAATGTTCAGCACTTAATCAACATGATCTATGTTCCGCACCGGAGGAGTAAATAATTGAGTGCAAGTACACTCTTCTCATGCTCAATAAAAATTAGTCATTGACAAGCTTAGTAAAGTGCTACAACCTGTCATAATAACTGTTATAGAATCTTACCGCCTTGCGTTGCAGTATCAAGTCTAGCCTCCAGCGATCGCCCTCCAAGTTGGGTCGCTTTAGGTGAATCTCGGGACTCAACCTGAAAAAAAGCAAACTCTCTCTCTCTCTCTATCTCGCAGAGCCATGGGCCGTCGCGCCCTTACGCTCACGGTCAAGTGCCCTCGTCCATGTCGTTGACACCGGGATATTTCACTGTTTTCTTTGCTGGCCAATCCACGTTGTCCTAGGGCGACCGAAGCCCTTCTCCATCCTGGCGTACAGTCTGGCCATTAATCGATAGATCAGGTCAGATCTATCGATCAGGTCAGATCTATCGATCTGACCTGATCAGAGATCAGATCAGGCAAATACAGGGTACAGGGTACTTAAAACCAGGAGAAAATTTAACGTTTAATTATGTCAAACTTCATTGAATTGGATATAGCCATGATTTGACATGTATTTTAGAAATATTGACACATTAGTCGATAAAGGACTTGCGCTAAATTTGTTGGGCACTCAAGTTATGCTCAAGCACAAACTATTTCAGCAACAGCAACGATTTCAAACATTTAAAATTAATAAAAACAAGTATCGTTAATAAAAACGATTAACTTAGAGGTTTTACTCAAGTGAGTATCTTAGATTACCTTAGAGGTTTTACTCAAGTGAGTAAATTACGCGAGTGAGTGAATAAATACTAGCCTATGATTGGTGAAGGCTTACATCCAATCAGTGATGAATATTTCCTCCTTCGCCGCTTCCAATGCATCGGCCACAGCTGCCATGTAACTCGCGCCATCCACAAACCTACGCGTCAAGGAACACAATAAACAATAATAATAGTACACTCATTTCTTCACTGCTTTTGATACCCATTCCAATGCACCGTGTCCACCGTGTCCGTGTCAATACAGGTTAGACGTTCATATTGAAGCTGGGTTTTTACGGCCAGAGGCCTTTCCTGTTGCTAACCAGAATAAGAAATTATCCTGGACGATCATTATCGGCTACTAAGTTCAGCCTTGCTGAAGGACCTGTAGTGCATGGTTTCATGGTTACCGGCGTCGAGACTTGAACCAAAGTCTCTGCTCTCAGTTTCATGCCTTAACCACTATACCACTGCCTGGCTGTGACGTAGTAGTTAAGATAAAGCGGATGAGATTAGTTCAATGATAAAACAAAACATATTATAGGCTATAAGCATGAAGATTCAAGGTTCAAGGCTAAAAAGAGCATATCTCAAAATTGCATATTGAAGATTAGAATTCTAAATTACGGCATTCCTTCAATCCATCCTCTAATCATAATGTTTTTATTAGCAATTTCATATTTTTTAAAGGGTTAAGCTTGTCGGGAAACCTAAATGAGAGGCGGTACAGGTTAAAGCTCTAGTCATCATGTTCCGATGGCATTTGGGATAAAATATTTAGGAAAATTAGGCTATTACTTAAAGCGCCAAGAGTATATTAATGAACATTTTCACAAAAAATAGCAAAAATTAGCAAAAATTAACACACAAATTGCCAAGACATGCGAAAAACAGACTATTTAAAAATTTTGACTATACTCCAGTATCTTACTGTTTGACAAAAAAATACTACTCTTCAACTACTAGTAACCTGCTGTGTACAAGTACTAGTAAGCCATGTTCAGTTAACATGTTCAGTGACATGAATTCTATAAACTTGCATGTGATCAATTGTAGCGAGAAGCATGTTTCACATAAAACGTTTTGACATCATACAATTTATACGATGCAGAAAGGGCTGTTAGCTGGGGCTGGGTAGGTTGAGCCAGAGCTTGTTTGAAGCCTGGCTCCTAGCCCAGGCGTTCGTTGGGCTAGATATGTGGATGACGAGGCCCCTGCAGGCTCTGGACCGATGTCATCATCTCCTTAATTGATCAAGTATCGGCTTAATGGTAGTTTCCTCCCCTGAAGGCCTCTCAGCTCCCGATACTCCTCGTGTGGTCAAGGCACACGAGGGCGTGTGTTTTTGGCTGCAGACGTTCATTCTGTGCTAGCACGGAAAATGGACGGGAAAAACAAAAATACTGATGATGATGATGATACGATGTTGATCCTCAGCGCACCATGTGATGAGGATACCAGTCGCTAACACACAACAAACTTCAGATCGATTTCATTTTGAAGCAAAACAAGAGTTGGTAATATTTGCGACCAGGGATGGTCTGGCCCCATGCAGACACTTTGAAAGTAGGTAAGCAGTGAAAAGTGCAAAGCAGGCAGGCAGTACTGCTCACCAGTTGACGTAGGATCCCTGTCGCATCGGTACGAAGGCGTTGTAGCGGTTGGGCTTCGTGTAGTCGGTCCCAGACTGCACCACCGCGCGCTGAATCTCGTCGCACCACTCGCGCGCCCTGCGCTCGGTGTACGCCTTGAGTAGCAGGTGCCTGCACACATCACAGCAAGCCCCCTACAAGCCAGGGAACAAAGAATTGTTCCTTTAAGTTCCTTTTAAGCTAAAAAGTCTGTGACCGGGCTGAAAAAAGTTGTGTGTGCACTGCTTTTTGGTCATGCGTGCCTTTTTCAAAACTTTAGATTTTTTCACATATCGACATAGTCACGTAATATTTACATGAAATTATGAATTCTCGTTCAAAATTTGTTTCAGTTTCATTAGTTCATTTATTGCACTAATTGCACTAAATATTTTCATTAGTGCAAAATAAGTGCATTGCAAATGACAATCATAGTATGAATCGTAAAAAAAAATCGAAATAATGTATAATTTAAAAAATCACCCTGAGCTTCATCAGTCCTGTATTTAAATTTATCAGCCAACGACCCATTTTTTCGTGTATGGCGTTCATTTTGTGTGCAGGGTGTCTCTCAGATTGGTGCGCCGCCGTGCACGTGCGCAGCTTAGAGGCAACATTGCCAGTAACACATTTGCTCATTGCTCAGTTTAATAAATCTATCAAAAGCATCATAGCCTAAACTATGCAGTATGCATATATTATAACTATGCATATATATTGCGTTTGGTATACAATATATAAAAAGCAAATATACAATGCACACATTTTTATATGCACAGCAATCCTTCAGCATTCAAAAGCAACTTTCACAGCTGAGCATCATAAATTGAAATATGTTAATAGACTTCTCAACCACGCTATTACCGAGACATGTTAGAGATGAGGACGCCGTTGCTGACTCCCGTCGAGAGAATTCCCATCTTGACGTTGAAGTCTCCGTCCATGAGCAGGACGTCACGGATTGTCCCGTCGTCCGGCCGGATGTACGCAACAAACGTGTCCTTCACCAGCATCCATCTGGAGACGACCAGGCCTCTCAACATCACTAGCATTTTTAATATACGCTAGTGCGCGATTAAAATATGATTTGTTTTTTTTGTAGTTAGGGACCGTGTATAACACACAAGGGCTATATACAGTCCGGTTCTGTGCAAGACAGCCGGCACAGAACCGCTCCCCCTTTTCTTTAGTCGCCTTTTACGACAAGCCCAGGGAGCTGGGCTGCAGGCCAATTCTTTGTTCCCCAGTCTGGAGGGGTAATTTTAATAATATTTGATAATTAAATAATGAATATTTTGCCTCGAAGGTGAGTGTGTGACGGACAGGGCAGAGATCAGGAGATTTAAATAAGCAGCTGCACTGCTTTCCAGGGGCGTAGTCAGGTATTTCCTGGTGGTGGGGACAATCCTCACCAGCAGACTTTGAGCTTTCTGGCAGAACTTGCAAGCAGATGACAAAGTGAGGAAGAAAAAACTGAGGGAAGTTTTTGAGGCCAATCCTACAGTGCTTGTCTATTTTTGAGGCCAATCCTAAGACTGTTTGTCTATTTCTGAACCTATCTTAACAGTGCTTATTCATTTCTGAAAGCGTGGTGGGGTCCTGGTGGAGACCCATCAACCATTCATAGATGGGACCAAACAAATTCATAGTGGGGACGCCCTGGTCCGTTTGGGGACGCTCCCCCCAACGACCTAGGCGACTACAGCCCTGATTCTTTCTCTCCGGCGAAGCCGTCAGCCCTGTCTTGTTAGCTTGGTCCATGACCAAGTACCTCAGATGGCTACCGGTGAAACTAGATCATCCTATTGCAACATTGAATGATAACCTTATCTCCACTTGAGCCAACTCTGGACCAGTGTAGTGTAACCATTGCAATTTTTGTTTTAATCACGCTGTACGAACATTGCAGGACAGACTTCAAAAGAGAGTTCGTCAGCGGCGCATACAAGTAGACCAAGCACAACTTAAACGGCAGCCAATCAAATAATTCGGTGCCACTGCTTCTGATTAAATCTTGAAATTTTGATTTGACTTCAATATTTCCAGTCAAATTTCAATAACCCATACTTTTAAAACAACGATTGTGAATTTTGCGTCCGTTTCAGAGTCTAACGACCAACCATATCGGTGAACGTCAAGACTTTTTTTATGTAAGATGCTTTAACGTTGCAGAATTGTCATTGTGGGCTTGACACACGGACAATGGGCTAATGACAAACAGATAAACAGATAAACAGAAAGAAGCCAAACGAAAGTCGATAGCTGAGTCGAACCTCTGCTGCCAGTTGCCCGGCTGGCAGGCGTAGCAGCAGGAGAAGCAGCCGAGGGCGATCCTGCGGCCCCCGGCCTGCTTCTCCACCATGCCCTCCTTCATCTTGCTGCCGAGACCGAAGACAAACGACAACCGACTCACCTCCATGAAGTCCAGCTGGAACATGCGACATGCGTGCATCGGAGCCATAGTGATAGTACAGCAACTATCTGCCACTTTGTCTCTAATTTCTACCATTTAATCCCATAAGGTGACATCAAGTTCCAGATACTAGTGTCTATCAATCAGGAGAAAAATTATGTGCAGAGGTATAATTATCATTAGATAGCAACAAGCTTTAGAATTTTTTTGCAATTTATCCAGCAAATTATCAAGCAGAATACTGACAAAAGGTCGTGCGCTTCTAAATTTGTTCTGTGTTCTTTAATTTTGCTGCGATTTTATCATTGTCTACTGAAACAGCTTTATAATAGCATAAAATTTGCGACTGGATAGTCATCCACGAGTTTGTTTAACATTGGATCCATAGCGTTGCATTGCTGATAGTTTATATAGCTGTATATACTAGCTGTGGCATACAATGACAGAAATCGAAAAAACTAAATGCTGTAATGCTGGACTGTTTTACATGCAGTCTCAGGAACATTAAACTTTTCACTTGTGCTATTGGTAACTTAATACTACACTTGCTGTGGCATACAATGACAGAAATCGAAAAAACTAAATGCTGTAGTGCTGGACTGTTTTACATGCACGTCTCAGGAACAGGAAACTTTTAACTTGTTCAGCTAAGTGCTGTTCAAAGAACTTCTGAAGATAATACAAAGGCTATTCCCGGTGCTGGTAGAGGGTTTGAACGAGTCCCAGTGAGCTAATTAGGCGCCCTAGTGTCCCATCCTCTGGGTTTCACGATGTCAAGTGATGCCCTTGACAGTCCTTTCAGCCCCGAGCATCGCCGGGTAACCCAGCTATTAATATATACTGTCATACCCCCTGCAGGCCGGAGAACAAAAGAATTTGCTTGCAGCTCAGAACTCTCCGAGCGAGTCGTAAAATGTGACTAAAGAAGGTGGAGCTGTTCTGTGCTGGCTCTCTTGCATAGAACTGGACTGCACATAGTCCGGTATATTTGTAGTTTAAGAATACACTAAACTACAAAAAACAAATAATATATTAACATCATATATTCCAATTCTTTGTCTGCATTTAACATAACAGTATACAGAATGATAAAATAAGCATCACTTCTACAATATCTGTGGTACGACACCGTACTCAAACTAGTTAGAGAGAATTTCACTTAAACAACAGTACAGTAGTTCGCTCAGGTTGCTAACGCATTACACTTTCTCATCAAAATTTTATCAAATCAATGTTACTCACAGTTTCTGGATGATTTCTATACTGAGTGCATGCGAGAATGCTCTGCAGATAGGCTTCCAATTGTTGCTGAAACACAATACTCGCCAAGCTTAGCAAACAAATATACGCTTCATCACTTTTTAATGAGTCAATTCATTTTCATCCCTGTTGATTTTCACAATGTCGCTCAGTCCATGTCAAATAAAGCTTAATGCAGACAACTCGGTGTCCATTAAATGATCCCAATTCTCGAGAACATGAATTTGACGCTATTGAATCAGAGTTACTGTACAGTATCGAACCGTTTAAGAAATTTTAATAAAAACGCACTAGCCAAGAACCTCAAGAAGTCTCCTAAGTTGAAATCAATAATTCAAATAGTATTTAAACAACCCTTGAACTGATCAATTTACCAGTCACTTCGATTGACTTGAGAGTAGGCTACAGTACACGGATACGAGGCTTCAAGTACCAGCTCTCACGCTAATGCGTGTGGTAATAAGCTTTGATACAATTGATAGTGTTGCAGTTACACTGGATTATACTGTACAACATAAAATTTTCGCGTGCAGGCAATTTTCATCAATTTCGCAAATTAGGAAAACTCGCAAAAATTGCACGCAGCAAATATAAAGCTGCATTAGCTACTATAATGGGAAGTCCTCAAAAATGCAAAAATTAAGTCCAGCCAAATTTCTGAGAGGCAAAACCGCAAAAATAACACGCAGCAAAAATTTCATGTTTTACAGTAGTTATAATTACAGTTGCATTGAAACCTGTAAAGCATATATTTTTTTCATTACTTAAATATCATTGATAGGCATTAGGCCTAATCCTCAGGGTTAGGTTTAGCAGACATAGTGCGCTAAAAATGCTGGTTGGATGCAAATTGTACGCCTAATTTAAAACGACCAGAGGCAGCATCAACAGTGAAATAGGCCTATTTTTTAAGGCTGAGCAGTTGCACTATGGCAATTTTATAAGGCCTGAGATTTACACTACGCATGCTTTATCAGGGCCAAATAGTCTTGCTACACACTACATATATGTGCATTTATTCGTCAGAAGACAGAAATAAAATGAAAATATAAAAAGAAATCAAACTTAAGCTAAAATTATACAACTGGTACAATCACACTGCGAGAATAAGCTGATGTATAACAGCAGAGCTGCACGTAACCTGTACTGCTACAATACATACACACGCGGCGCGCATGCACTGTGGCCGCGATCCCCACCTAGGCAGCGGTAGGCCATTTGCACCGTGGACAAAGCCTTTTCACGTCTAGCTATGCCTTTCCAAGCCTTCTAATCCTTACTCACAGTTGGAGTTCAATACCTTCCGTTCTTCCATATTTTCAGAGCGAACGAGTGCTTCAGGGCGCTTAGGAAACTTTTGAACGCCTTGATGTGTTTTGACAAATGTTCGTCTTCTGTCTCGTGCTCTGAAATGGGACAAAGATGCACAGAAGTAGTATACGGTAACTAATAAAAGATCCGTAGGATAGCAATGACAATATGCTAAACTTTGCATCACTGCAACTTAGTATGAATACCAGCGCTATCGCCACATATCTTATAGATTACCAGTTTAACTGTCTGCAATCTTCTATAGCCTATTTCATAGACAAGCACATTACAAAAGTATCTTTGCAAAGATTCTGATAAATTTTTGACCAGTAGCAATAAAACTAACAAAAGATTTAAAATTAAATGGGATATGCTACATTAGGAATGAATCGTTAAATATACTATAAAACAAAATTATATAATAATTTGAATTAACTAACTCTTTTGTGACGACAGGCATGAACATGGCCTTGGTTCTGAGCAATAGGAGAGCGTCGTGAAGACTTTGGAAATGATTGTATCGCCGGCTGATAATCCATTTGAAGGCTCCATGGTTGACTTGAATTACATATCTGAAAACAAATATAAAAAAAAAATTAACAATGACAAGTGAACCTAAAACTATTATGTGCAGCGAGGAAAGTAAAGAATAGAGCTTGAACGCCACCAGTCTACTACACACAGGAAAAAAATTAGGTAGCTCCTCAAATGCCAATGCTTAGTGACATGATTATTAACAAATACGGTAAATTGATGTGTTTAAATCATAGTCAACTATATTTAAAAAATCTACCAGGTGTGCTACACCACGTGCGGTGCTGTGTTGAAGCGGTTGAGGCGTCGTACAAAGAGTCTGGAGACCTGGGTTCAAGTCCCAGAGCCGGCAACTATGAAACCCTGGTGTTATAGGCCCTTCAGCAAGGCTGTTAAACACACAAGTGTCGCTAGTGGCTGACCCCCGTGCCAGATAATTAATTATTTAGTTGGCGTCAGGAAGCTTCAAAGACTGACTTAGCTTCATAAGAACAACAATAATAATAATACTGGGCTTAGTCCGTTTTTGAATCAAAAGATGTCATCGGGGACCTCCCCTCGACATGGACACCAGGCAGATGTAATTTATGAAACCCAGGAGCTAAAGGAGAAACTGGTAGAAAAAGCTGTGTCAGTTATACCACTTGTAAATCCAGGAAAAATATCTTCATTTAGGGGGGGGGGGGAAATCGTCATCGTACAAGTTGGGGTTGAGCACGTGCGAGTGGTCGCTCTGCTCGACTCGAATGATCTCGACGTTGATCTTCTGGCCGGGTAGCCAGCAGCGGCGGTGGTGCGACTCAAAGGGCACCGGCGCCTCGTGGATATCACTGAACGGCCGTCGTCTCAGCACTGACAACAAGCATGCGGACTTGAGTGCATGGCAAGTTTGCTTGTTTGTTTAACGGAAAAGTCGGCAAGCAATTAAGAAAGAAGGTTACACATAAATTGATAGATACGCTAGAATCTTTGGTATAGCTGGGTTTCTTCAAGAAATTTAGTGATTTTATAAGATGAAATGGTACTGAAAAGCCCCTTAAGTTGCCTAAACCACATCATTGTGGTTTAGGCATACAGAATCAAAAGCGAAACACTTCAAAAGAACATGTCTGACTGAGAGTGATCACTGACACGGAGCACACTTATTGCAAGGTGTGACATGCGAGCTTGTTGCAGAAGCGTCTCAGCACTGACAACAGGCACACAGACTTGAGTACAACGCACGCGAGCTAGCTGCAGACAGGTCTAAGCACTGACAGAAAACACACAGACCTGCGTACAAGGCACGCGAGCTAGCTGCAGACACCTCTCAGCACTGACAGAAACACTTAGACTTGCGTACAAGGCACGTGAGCTAGCTGCAGACACGTCTCAGCACTGAGAGAAACACGCAGACTTGCGTACAAGGCACGTGAGCTAGCTGCAGACACGTCTCAGCATTGACAGAAACACGCAGACTTGAGTACAAGGCACGTGAGCTAGATGCAGACACGTCTCAGCATTGACAGAAAACATGCAGACTTGAGTACACGGCACTCGAGCTAGCTGCAGAAATGCAAACAATTAACATTTTACGGATTGAAGATCATAAGTTCATAAGCGTTAAATAATAAAAAATATATTTCATATTGCAAATGCAAATATTATTGGTGCACAACGATGTCACCATACTGTTGCTCTTGAGTTTAAATATCTGTTCGACATCGCCTTTAACATGTGTTTGGTTGTGACCTGAAGGCAGCACGAGAGATTTGATGAAACTATAAATCACCTTGCTAAAGGATGCATAACATGATAATTTAAGCAATTTGTTTGGTTGCTGATGAAAATAAACCAAAGGTTTAAACAACTTGATCACAACATTCATCACATGCATACGATACGAGATGAGTCAGGTCCTTGACACAAACACACACACACATGCGTGTTTTGTGGCCGCATTCCCCATTTACACAGGGGTAGGCCATTGCAGCCATGAAACACCCGCCCTCCACTTTATCCTATCTGTCGCATCCTCACGTCGTAATTTTCTAGCTTTCATATCCTTCTCCGTCAGGCTTTGCCACATCGTTTCCGGTCTCCCTACACGTCTTTTCCCAGCTACCTCATAATCCATACATTTCCGCACTCAATCATCTGGTTCCTTTCTCAAAACAGGCCCCAGCCATCTCAGTCGGTTTCTTCTGACCACCTCCCCCACAGCCTCCAACCCCATTCTAGCTCTCAAATCGGCACTATACTTCCTCCTTTCAATGACACCCCGCTCATCCATCTCACCATTTTCATCTCTCTCCGCTCGAATCGGGTCTCTTGATCGGCCTTCATTGCCCATGTCTCATTACCATATATCATAGCGCTTCTGACACAGACTTCAAATACCCTTCCTTTCAGTTTCAGTGATATATACTTTCCAGTTAGAATTGGTGAGGGCTCTCGGAACTTTCCCCATGCGCATCTCGTCTTCATCATCGAGGCAGATTCTACACCTCCATTGGCGTTCATCATATCACCTAGATAGCTAAATTTTTCTACTCTTTCAAATGTGCTCTCCCCCACTTTCACTTCTTTGACACCCATCTGGGCGACTTATGGACCCCTCTGGGTCCTTGGCTCAAACTACACATTTAAGCTGTAAGAGTTAATAGTTGATGATATCATAAAATTCTAAACATCTAACAAGCACAAAGGAACATTACTCAGATCAACAATGTTGTTAACAAAATATATCAGCAACTTTAGGTTTTCATTACTGTACAGTATTAGATATTTAATTAATATCAATGAATTGTTAGTAAATAGAGAAGTACATTTTAATCAATACTCTACATGGTTTGCCAAAGAACTTTAAATCAGTATTCAATACTTGGCATTCGATATCCTAACCATTCGAAAGAATAACAATGATCAATGACATTTACTGTAGTCAAAGGGCTGGTTTCTCCAAAACGGATTTAATGGTGGTTCAGGATTTAACTCACCATTTTGAATAGGCTAAATCCTGAACCACCGTTAAATCTATGTTGGAGAAACCAGCCCTAAATATACTACCTAAAGCTTGATTATACACGTAATTGTGCAGATATTATGAACTATATTTTTTAAAATTATATAGTCAAGTACTGAATTTAAAATAGTGAAGAGAAATCATGAGAGTCATATGCAGTACTGTCTGTACAAGAGTACCGCAGGTGTTTTTAAAACAGCTACGTATGGTATCTTTGTCATCCCATTGTACATGATTGAATTACTTCCCTACTGAATATTATTCTTTCTTTCTTAAGAACTAAGATTTAGCTACTGGTAATTCCACGAAAGATTGACTTAGAAACCTAGAGTCAACAGGTATATACCGATATATGCCATTTATCATTCTGGGGGTATCTCAAATATCAATCGAGTAAAAGATTACACTGTGTGGTACATGATTAATAGATTATATGTAGTATTATTGCCAAATCACCCACGGCAAGGTTTTAAAGCCAGTAATTGCTCCTATTGCACCCCATAGGACTAATAAAATCGAATACACAGTATGGATTTTCTAAATACGGTAGTACTTTGTGAAAAACAGCTACATTTGAAATTTCATTTCTGCATTTGAATTTTCACATGTTTCAGAACTTCAAAGGAAATCCAGTATATACGGAATGTGTTTCTATGATTCTATGGTATGTGTTTCTGCCCTTGTGCCTATAGAAAAGCCAATTGCAGCTTAGAACTGCCCTACATAAACTTTTGCATGTACGAAAGAAAAAAACAGATCATATGATGTGAAAAGAGGCTGTCCGGATTCTGATAGTTAAAGACTCGGGTTAAATTTAGTTTAATTTGCAGCTGTCTGCAAAAGGCCTACAGACATGACAAGAATAACCTCGAGAGCAATTGCTACAACCCAGTCATATATAATTTTTGACTAAATTATATTTATCACTATTCAGCTACTCAGAGATAATTTTTTTATGGTGCCTCTGTATGTAGTAAAACAGCCTCTGTATATGTGGTAATACAGTACGGTACCAGAAGTACTTACAAACACTATAAGGATGTTGGAAGCTCATATAAACTATTACGAATTTATTCAATATTTCCTTTGTAATTATTGTGGTTCATCAACCACACTGCAGATACGCATAACCCATTATAAAGTAAATAATTTTTTGTGACAATATCTTCATATAAATTTCTCATGTGTTTATACTAAATTAATAGTCATCTAATGCACAGTGCACACTCACCATCAGAACAAAGTTGATAAGTACATATCAATATTAAATTATGTAAGCCTATCACGCTGTCTAAGTCAAGTAAATAATTTTCATACATATTTAAACATGAAGCAAAATCAAGTTTTGATGCAATTTGTCCTTAATTGTAAGTACCGTACCAGTCATTTTAGTGCTCTGTTTTATACATCAAAATATGCACTTACAAAGGATGCAATTTACACAAGAACAAAGTTGTAACAAGACAGACTGAGTTGTCAAGGCTGCCAGCAATCGTTGTGACAAACTGAATTGTTGCCAGTATTAGCATATTAAACAATGTTCACTAAACTGACTATACATGAGCATCCATGCAACTCCTGTCAAAAATGTAGGCCTCCACGTTCTCAATTCATCATGAAACGATTAGTTGTAATTTCACATATAAAAAAACATAAAACCAAGCAAAATGTATTAAAAACGTTAACTAATCAGTGGAACCCAAGCTGTCATGGACTTAGTTCTAGGCTCCAGTCATGCAAAGCTAAATATTTGGAAGAAGAGTACCATCACGTTTCAGGTTTCAATCCTAGTCTGGTAAAGCAGGCAAACTCATTAAATAGTTGTAATTAATCTCAATGTGCCAAAGCCATGCACAAGCAAGCATGCTAGTTCAACAACCATGCTGATTCAGAAGTCAAGTATGACTGTGAAGTATGAAATTAAATTAGACATGCGAGTTCATGTTGAATGCATAGACAATGAAGGCCGATCAAGAGACCCCATTTGAGCGGACAGAGATGAGGATGGTGAGGTGCATGAGTGGAGTATCTTTGAAAGAGAGAAAGCATAGTGCTAATCTGAGAGTCAGAATGGGGTCGGAGGCAGTGGGAGGGATGGTGAGGTGCATGAGTGGAGTACCTTTGAAAGAGAGAAAGCAGTGCTGATCTGAGAGTCAGAATGGGGTCGGAGGCGGTGGTAAGCAGAAACCGACTGAGATGGCTTGGGCATGTTTTGAGAAAGGAATCGGATGATTAAGTGTGGAAATGTACGGATTATAAAGTAGCTGGGAAAAGATGTCTTTGGAGACTGGAAACGACATGAAAAAGCTTGACAGAGAAGGATATAAAAGCCAAAAAATTAAGACGTGAGGAACTGAGGATGCAACGATTAGGAAACCATGCGTGCATAATTAAAGTGGAGGGCGGGTGTCCATGGCTGCAAATGGCCTAACCCTGCGTAAGCGGGGAATGAGGCCACAACACATGTGTGTGTGTGAGTTAATGTTAAGTAAAATATTTTAATGTTTAATAGGACATTTTAAAATGACATGGTTACATAGAATATTTTATACCTACATGTATAACATTGATATTATGGCCAGTCTTTAGGCTGCATATCCTCTCCCGTCAATACGTCTAAATTATATTCCATAATTTTAAATCATTTCATCCATGCTACATTGTGCAGCTTTATAATATGTAACCAGTTGCAAATTTATATCTCTCATTCCATACTTTTTTGGATCAAATTCATCAACTTCCCTTTGAAATACTGTCATCAATAACATTCTTTTGTACTTAAATTATAAATCGGATACTAAGATATACCATAATAAAATTTCATACCACAAATTTTACACATTAAATGACACATAGTGTTATCCACCTGAGCAGTTAAGACTGTGACACTTCATACTGTCCAAAAAATTTACGACACAAATTTAACCATTTATGGAAGAACCATTTTTATGAAGCACGCATGGTTGTCCACATTTCAGCTTGCTCAAATAAAGTTGTGTATCTTTTAACCTAGCAGGTACTAATATCTAAAATTTAGTTCATTTTACGATATATTTTACGTATTTGACGGCATTCATGTAATGAATTACATGCATTCGATTATTAGGCCTACAGCAAATGCAGACATTATGGCATACATTTCAATATCTACATCTATTGTTCATGTTTGCACGTATAAATTATGTCATTGAGCCTCTCCAATTATGCACGCATGGCTTTCTTAGTTTAAAAATATTTACTTTGATTTAACAAAACAGTTGGCTTGGCTTGAAAAAGTATCAGAGAAATTTCTCTTAATTTGAAGCCTTCGAGTACTTTATTTGAAGTCAAGAAATTTATTCTGGATCTCAAAACCAAGTTCACTTGTTCAGTAACTTGTGTCGAATATAGGTTAAATTAATGAATTGTTGCAAAAGATATAATGTAGTTTTAAATATTGATAAAGACACGTCAACGGGTACTTTAAAAACTCAGAAAACTTGTCCTACCAGGGTTACTAAAAACAAAACAATTACGCTACCGAACCTAGTGGTGCCAGTAAATTGACAAAATAAAATTTAGTTTTGGATCATTTCAACATCTTCAGCAGCCAAGTCATAGTTCCAAATATATACATTCAAATTTACGCAATACACATGCATTTGTGTGTTGCTACCGTTTTGGTGAATAAATAGCATATAGCATAATCAATGCGTTAAGTGCGTCTAACGAACAAAAGCACACATTCCACAATATCATCAGCTATACCATACTACAAATTGGTATGAAATGTAGCGTTTATGGCTGTCTAATGGCTCAAAACTCAGCCAATGTCAAGCAGATCTGAGAGAACATTTGACATGCATTGACGTCGAGTCTTACTCTTACCATATGTTACCAGATGACGATCAGCGCCTTTGACAGCAGAATGGTTAAAATCAATAAGCGTTCAAAAGCTATTCAAGAGCGCACATACCAGCCAAAGTTAATTGAACATGGACCAATCAATAAATTTTTATTCTATACACAGCAATACTAATACACGGTGGGCTCAAAAAACACAACCTCGTTCACACCCGAGGTTTTGTTTTGTTTTTTTAGTTTAGGGACCGTGTGTAGCACAAAGACTATATACAGTCCGGTTCTGTGCAAGGATACCCGCACAGAATCAGAGCGGTACCGTGCCGGCTCTCTTGCACAGAACCCCCCTTTCTAGTCACCTTTTACAACTCGCCCGAGGAGCTCTGGGCTGCAAACCAATTCTTTGGTCCCTGGTCTGCAGGGGGTACACACTAGGTCTACAGTGTGTTCAATTCAATACATGTATATTGAAGATATGCTTGAGTGTTTTAAGAGACATGTGCACCACAGGCGTCAGTCTAGTAGCAGGTCAAGCATATGAATGCTGAAATTTTGAGTTCAAATTTTATGCAAAAGTGATTAAGATTTTTGTTGGGAGTTTTATGGCAAAACTTGTGTGGAAATGCCAGACACCGATTTTTGGGGCCTCCGTTAAAGGCCATTTACATATAGCATTCCGGTCAGGACTACAGACTGTAGACATAGCTGGCTTTTTCAAACCAGCTATGCTGCATGCAGCCATAGTTACACAGTTTCCAGCAAAAATCTGTAACATCCGCCCCGGTGAAATCTGGATTTAATTACAGTTGTGTGGTAGAAATGAAGCGGGCCATAAAATAAATACCAAATTATGCGTAAACATGAATCTAAATGAATACTGTCAACGGTTGGAAAACCAATAACGGCTGCAATAGCTCATTATTCGATCAATACTTATAAATTACATAATTAATTTCCTCAACTGTCAGTGCATACAGCTCACGACAGCCTCATAACGAGTTGCAAGCAGTGGAGCGAGGTGGCCAGTCAACTACGCCTAGATGCCCATAGCTAAGCATTTAGACCCCAAATTATATGCCACTGCATATGAAGGCCTTGTTCTAAAAAACTTCTACAAATACAATAGGGCTCGTCCATTTATTACATTTATTATGTACGCATTCGTCACGGGGAGAAGGGGATGGGCCGATGTGTAAGTTGGGTATGGGGGGGGGTGGGTCAGAAAACTCTAGGTACACGTTATTCTTGGGTGAGTCAGAAAGAATCCAAAACAGGCTCAGGCTAGGCGGGCAGCATTAAATATATGATCCTCACTAGTAGTATACAATACGTGTAAAATTCTTTAACAGTAAAGCAACCTACTCAAAAATAAACACACCTATCTTATTTAAATAGTACTGCAGAATATACAAACATAATATGTTTGGTCTACATGCACATTTCCTTTTTACATCCCTACATTCTCTATATTTTTCTTCGTCATCAGTGTATGCTCATCAGCTGCGCGCTGTACAATGGGAAATCTGCCATGCCATTTCTGCCTCTCCTGGACTTTCTGGACGGCAGTAAATGTCAGTCCGATGTTTGAGATTCAATGTCGCTCGTGACCGTGATAAACCAGGTGTTAAGGGGACGGCCTCTGTGTAACTTTCAGTCCTTTGGAAGGATATATATATCTTCGTTTATTGGCAAATAGACTGACAAACCGCAGCCCAGTACAAGCTAACTGTCATGCAATAATGAATGGAGTTAGCCAAAAATAAAAAAATTTGATAAACAAATAATTTAACCGATACTATGATAGAACTGTTCGGAGGATCTGAGCACAGGCTAATCAACGCACAATATGGGAAAGCAACAGAAAAATACAAAACTGGCGAAGGAGTAAGTCATGTTAAGCATAAGGCGGATAAAATATGGTGAGGGGGGGGGGCAGTCAATAGATATTCTTGTACAACTGGCGGGGAATGAAGTTTTTATCATCTTTATCAGGGAGAGTAAAGTTATGGGAGCGTGGTTGCAGGTTGTGTTGATAGGATGCAGTGGCGGGAAGAAGAGAGTGGGCGCGGAGGCTTGCAGGTACTCGTATCTCTTCGTTTTTCTGATGCAGCCCTCGAGTCGGTCCCGCTCGCAGACGGTCGCTTACCCCCACCAGGCTGGCGACGCGTACATGAGGCGGCCCATCGCGGACGCATGCGCCACCTCATGCAGTGAGGCAGGGGGCAGGCCGTGTTTGCAAAGTACGCGCAGGGCATAGAGTGACGACGCGCACGGGCTCAGCACCTCCATATGACCTCCATCTTGAGATCACACTGTAGGGTGACTCCCAGCACCTTGAGAACCTTGACGCGCTCTATGCCGATATAGACTTATGTCAATGTGTGTTACATCTTATGTGTGGAGCAAGGCGCTATCCAAGGGCATCCTTGTGTGTTGTGTCTCGCTGCTTGTCCATTCGTCCAGTGTGACCAAAAATGGTCAGGCGGGACCTGGAGTTTTGTACTTGCCAAGGGCCGTATTGCGCTACAGTGTGCGCCGCAGTGCATGCTCCCCACACACAGATTAAATTACATCTTGGTCCAGAACAATATTGTAACATTAAACTGCAAAAAAAATTTGATACGATTATTTATATGATTGATAGACTACACATAGAATAAGATATTGTCCCAGACATGACATTAAACTGTGCCCGCAGCTCTGCCCCTGCTGCCACCATTGGGCGGGATGAAGCGCTGTGGCCTCGTGCTCTAAGTCACTGGTTTCGGATTACGAGTACGGCAGCTGTCAGTTCGAATCCCAGTCGCGACGAAGATATCGAGTCACTTCGTGCACCCTTTGGCAAGGGTGTTTTAAATTCGTTAGCCACAAGTGTTTCTACGATGCCTACCAGTCTACGGTGGAACCACCACCAGCGACCATCAGTTGGTGCAATGGGGCATCACCTTTTCCCGCAAGGGGCTACAACAACAACAACAACAACAACATAAGATCAACTAACCGTCCTTGGAAGACTGTCGTCGATCGAGCTGGTCTCCGCCAGGGGTTGGATCCAGATAGTTTGCATCGAGTTCAGGGATAGGCAGATAGTCGTACTCATCGTCGTCATCTGGCCCTCGCAGGTCTATCGACGACGCCGGACTTAACGATGGGTGTGACTCCCCGGTGGCACCGTACGTCGCCATCATCACGACAAAATGGAAATAACTGGGCTATGTTGGAAGGTAGCCTATGAGACGCAGACTACGATCAAGAAGTATGTCCTCGACTCAGTGATTCAGACCTCAAATGAGAGTGTCACTGGCAGTTTACGAGCCTACAAGTCACAAGGTCTGACAGGTATGTCTGTTCTAAAATGCAAGCAAGCGCGTGTGTGATGGTGTAGCTAGCTGATAAACAGCTTAAAACAGAAGTTCCCGTTGGTCACAAGAGCAGAATAGTTGCTACGGCGATATGAACCCTCAGCAAATGCATCTGACAAGCCTTGTCAGTGATAAATAGGACATAAGTTCAGCTGCCTAATAATGCAAAGATGGGTTAGCAATTTTATCCATTTCTTCAGCAACGGGGGTGAACTTTTGAAGCCTTGATTCCAGACTCGTTGCAACTCTGCAAGCAGCAGAAACGTTTGAAAGAAACTCATTGCACGAAGACTGTTCAATATTTAATTTTCAGAAATTTTATTAAAAATTTAATGATTACCATAATGCCATACTAATTGATGTACAGGCTTTTTTTCCGTCAGGCTACATCGGCCACTAATAAAGCAAGCGCGGGCCGCCATATCCGTTTCTGCCAATATTATGCGGGGCAAAAACCGAGCGGGGAGGTTGGCGACAGAAATTGCGAAACTCTGGGCCATGATGTACATCATGGCACTAGGCCTATTTACTTCTTCACTGTGATATAAAAAGTTCATAATCAGAACCAATTTGGTGAGGGGGGGGAGGGCTATGTCGTGGAGGACAGATTCGCCTAAAACTGAATTGTCTAACAGCTTTCTGAGCTGAATTATCTAACTATCAGAGCTGTTTCGCCAAACACACTTCAATATTGCACTTGTAATGCACATGTTTGCTACATCTCAATAATAAAACAAACCGCCCTGATGACGACTGCTGGAGCCGGGTTTTTATGGTCGGATGCCCTTCCAGATACCGATCAAATAAATAAATATCTGGCACGGGGTTACAATCTAGCGACACAAGTTTGTGTGTTACAGCTTTGCTGAAGGGCCTGTAACGCCATGGTTTCGTAGCTGCCGGCGCCGAGACTTGAACCCAGATCCTCTGGACTCAAAGTCCAATGCCTTAGCCAGTATACACCACAGCGCCTCGCTCTTCATCTCAATAATAAAGGATTCAATAATAATGAGAGGCTAACCAATGTTGAAGTGTAATCATCGCTAATAGTTAGCGAATCATCGTGATGTTGAATAGGATGTCACATTGCAGAATCAATTTGGCTGGCCAACTTCGGCGCAACTATTATATAGTCATCGTTGCTTGTGCTGTTCCGTATAGGTGAACAGAATTTTCTTAACTAGACGATTTGGTTTTACACCACAGCGAGGCGCTGTAGTGTAATGGTGAAGGCGTTGGACTCTTAAGAGTCCAGAGGATCTGGGTTCGAGTCCCAGCGCCGGCAACTATGAGACCATGCATCACAGGCCCTTCAGCAAGACTGTTAAACACACAAGTGTCGCTAGCTACTAATCCCATGCCAGATAATTATTTATTTGGTTGGCGTCAGCAAGGGCGTCCGACCATTAAAACTCAGCTCCAGCAGTCCTCATCAGGGCGCAAACGTCCAAACCTGTGTAAAAACATGGATATTAACAGATTAGACAACAAAAAGGAGGTTAGTTAGTTAGACGATTCGGTTTTAGACGATTGTAGACGAATCGGCATCAAACGAATAGGACTCTACAAAGCTGCTCTAGGGTTAGCATTAGGATCAGCAAGATACTCAGGGCATTAGGATTAGGCTATAGATCTGCTAAAGTAAGGGAAGAGCTAAATTGCGTTTAATTTAAGGGGCACAGTCCGATTTTTCGAAAACCGAAGTGCCGAAACGGCATTTCGCCAAAATGTGACCAAATTGCCGAAAACAATTTTTTGTCGAGTCCCAATTGCTAAAAAGTTAAATCTGATCTTAATCCTTAACCTAGCCATAAATATGATCTAACCCTAACCCTAACCTAGTCTTAACCCTAACGGGATCCTAACCCTAACTTGCAAACAATAACGGGGCCTTAACCCTAATTTAATGGTCACGTATCATGTGCATGCGTTTCATTCGTTACATTGTTTTATGTCGAGGCCAGTGCATTTGGAACAAGGAGAAATTCGTGTGCATTTTTAAAGAAGAGATTCAGATCAAACAGAAAAATTTCGTTTCGGAAATCGAGTTATTGATGAATGGAATAAACTCCCTGAAAGTGTTATTCAGGCTGAAAGTATCAATGCCTTCAAAGGCAAGCCTGATGGCTACTTGAAGCAGGTCAGGGGATTGAAATAAGCAGTGCTGCTTTTTCCACTGTTAAACCGTCAGCACACGTGGGGGAGGACTGCCGGTGGATGGTAAACTATGGTAATGCTCACCTCCACGGATCAGACTGTAGGCCTAGCACACACGGAGTAGGCCTACCGGTAACTAATCAGTAATCACACTAATCACAGATTAATTACCTGCCGCTCAATCCACCAATAGCGACAACAAAAATACACGAGAACACAAACCAACGAAATGGTGGTTGCATTTTTTACGGAAACTGTTCCGTGATTTTCGACAAATGCCATAATTAGAAATCCCAATTCTTACCAAAAAAAGCTGTAATTTTGGCAGGAACTTATTCTATATTCTATATTATTTTTATAATTATGAATTTATCAAGTATTTGTTGATAATGCGATATGAAGTTTATGAATTATAAATTAATTTATTCGTTAAAACTGCATTGCTACATGGATTCTTTTTTATCTTAGCCTACATGTTTTCATCATTTTTGATATGATGATCACAGCAGATAGTTGAATTGTTATTTACATAATACTAATATGCTTACGACAGTCATGATAATATGACAATATGAATATTTCTAAAAAATTTAATATTGATATTAATATATTAAATTTCTTCAAGTTATAAATTGACAGGCCTATACCTCGCTTTTACGTATTCCTTAGTTGCTCGATTCTATGATTATTATCATGATTTTCCGTGAATTTCTGCTGTCCTATCACACCCATAAAAAACTGTTAAAAACACATAATCGGGAGAAAAATATCCCGGACGTTAAAAGGACACAATCTGGATGAGAGTCAATATAAAATTAATATTTATTTTCATGCCGTAGGCCTACTACATGGACGGTTCATACATATGAGGCTTTTTAAGACCCACCATTATCTCTTAACTTTTCTTCCATTTGAACTTTAACCGTTCATTCTGAAAAAATAAATCTATACGAACAAATGAAATAAATTTAAAATGGATCACAACTCCTAAAAAGAAAACAGTGTTGCGTGGATGTTGAATTTTCAATGTCTCTTTAACCCATTGACCGCCAAGCCTAAGCGGCAAAGTTCACTGCACTGTGCCGTTGTATTACGACCACGACGTCACTCTGTCCGCCAGGGACTTTTGCTCGTTTTGATGGTCGCGCGCGATAACTCAGACGCGATGAATTCTGAATTTGAATATTTTAATCAGAAGATCTTTCCTGTCAGAGTCAGACTAAGTAATTTGTAGACGGACTAAATTGTAGGTCCATGTATGCTACTCTGTTGTGCAGCTGCCTGCTGCGCTGCTTATTGGGAAGGAATAGAAGTCGGCAATGCCTTTAGTTTGCTGCGCTATGCTGATGGACTGCATTTATAGACTCCGATACATTATGATTGGCTATTTTTAGCAGTAATTGTAGGTCTATTCGCTTTCATACAGGATTCCGGATGCAATAGCAGCTGCATTGTGCTAAGCGCAAAAATATACAATTTTTGGCCCCAGGTGGTACAACGGGCCTAATTGGGATCCATGGGAGTGCCGACTTTCTTCATGCTCATCGTTATTAGGCGTGCTCGCTGAGCCTATGGCTCTCCCTATTGAATTAATAAATTGTATTGACTGCAATAACACTAGGCCTATATATTCTGCAGTAGGTATATTCTGCCTTGGCGAAGCGTTGTGGCCGAGTGGTCTAAGTCGCGGACTTCGGATTGCGAGTGTGGCAGAGAGTCGGTTCGAACCCCGGCCGCGGAAAAAGATTTTGAGTCACTTCGTGCACGCTTGGCAAAGGTGCTTAATTTCGTCAGCTCTGCAAATAATCATCCATTAGGGTGGAGTGCTGTAGAGAAGTTGAAGTTGAGAAGTTGAAGTAGGTCGACATTTTTGGCATAGGGCATAAGCATCGGCTACATGTACATGTATTTTTGGAGTACTACATAGTCTACTCCTACTAAACTTATCCCTGACTGTTACGCTGTCCGGAGGCGACCCACATGCCCCCTTGTGGATCAGCCGTGCAGCAGGCCTAATTGCCACGGAAACCTACATGTTTGCCTATAGAGCTTTATCAGTAGGCCTAACTTCCTTATTCTAAGCACATTAATTACGACCAATGCTATTATGTCTGCGAAGAACAAGGAAGAATTTTTGAACAAGGAAGAATTTGAAACCGGAGTAGAGGACCTATATTCAAAACTAGCATCGGTCACCATGAGATGGGAAGGGAGGGGGGGAGGGGTTGTCCAAAGTTTCAGGGCCAGGTGGGCTTAGAAAATCAGGCCGGGGTACGTGTCAGTTTTCAGTAAAGGTGGTAGGAGGTCGACGAGAATCTTCAACGGTGGTGGTGGGATGGGGGGGAGTGAGGTCGACAGATCAGGCCGTTTCCAAAAACCTTACTATATCAAAATAAATGCTGCTGTCCACCA